>DWAP01000729.1:0-19126 GCA_018230625.1 Heliconius eleuchia
ATTTCATCTCCTCGAGTGGGGATCGAACCCACAACCAGTCGGTTTTACAGTCACTGCTGCGCCAAGACTGGAAATAATATTTAATTAATTTATTTCACATCTAAGAATAATCTGTCTATGTTAATATATTTATGGTTAGCAATCTTTAAATTGCTATATATTTTATATATTAGATGTGTATTAAAAAGGTTTAAATTCAGCAAATAACATGTAGTAAGAAATCAATTCTCTGTTTTGGTTTCATATCCATATCCAAGTCTTTATCATTTTTTTATTTGTCCTTAATATGTGCATTTCTTATTTAAATTTTAATATAAACTTTGTAAGATTTGTACCCACAGCCATTGATGGTATATGGTCTAATATGTGGTCGGTAGTAGATCGGGATATGTAATAGACATTATGTTTCTTTTACTTATTTATATTTCTTTTCTTTTATAGATCGTGTTAAACTCAATGCATCGATATCAGCCACGAATCCATTTAGTGAAAGTGCGAGAAGGCGGTGGGCCCATTACTGACTTGTCTAGAGAACAGCACAGGACTTTCATTTTTCCGGAGACAGTATTCACCGCCGTCACCGCTTACCAGAATCAGCTGATTACCAAATTGAAAATCGACTCAAATCCTTTTGCGAAAGGCTTCAGGGATTCCTCGAGACTCACTGATTTTGATAGGTAAGCTTTGATTTTATGAAAATATATAAGAAATGAAAACTTAAGATACAGTAAAAAAAATTTTGTGATTTAGATAGTAACGCAAGTTTTTTAAAAAGCTTGCTTGGGTTAGATGATTTAAACGACTTTGTAGAAGGACGCCGGATTTTAAATTATAAAATGTTAAGACGCTTTTTTAAATTTTTACAACCATCGCGCACTATAATTTGCAATGTGCTATTTTTTGCTAAAATTAGCACCTATTAAGTTAACCGAGAACGACGATCGCGGCCACGTGTTCGTGTATCGCCGAGTGTTAGATTGCAGCGCTGCGGGCACTTTGATAAATTGGCAGGTTATTAGCAACAGTTGAAAGGCATTAGGTTGGCCGCCCTGCAATTTGAGCGGCGGCCTTTATGAATAAAAGAAAAAATCCGACACATTCGATTGAAGCCGATAGTACCCGGTGTTATCCCTATCGGTGTAATCGACTCGCAAACTTAAATTATAGCTATAAAATGTTTTAGGATTTATGGCCGATGTGATATTGATGTGCACTAAAATATATTTAATACTAGTGCGTGCGCGCAGCTTTGCCCGCTTATTTGCATCCTTAGGGGTGAATTCTAAAAAAAACCACGAAACACGTGTTCAATAAAATATTTTTAACAGTCTGAATTTAAATTTTTATAAAAATCTGTGGCGATTTAAAGATTTTTTCTTATAAACTTTCAACTACAATTACAACAATTAAACACGTATTTATAAATATTTTAAGCCTGAATTTAACATTTTATTAAAATCGGTGCCGATGAAAAAAAAATCTATACAAACTTTTAGCTTCTTTTTCTATCCTTTAGGGTAAAAATTTTACAAAATCCCTTCTTACTAAGTCCAAGTTTCACGTTGCTACGCACAGCGGTTACGGCTGTGCGTGCGTGCGTCGTACCTCAGTCAGTCAGAACAAGTCCTTGTATATATATATATAGGTTAAAAAATGAAATATGATTGCTGAAGGGAAATAGTTTAAAATTTGGTCTAAAACAACATTGAATAACTGTGTTGAATTTCGTTTACTTTCATGTCTTTAGTGACAAATCAAAAGTTAAAGTGAATCAGTCGAATCGAAGATAAAATTAACCAACCGTTTCGAACGTACGTACACCATCTATATATTAGTAAGTGAAGCAAAAAACTTCGTGAATAGAATTAACGAAAATTGCGCGGACGGTGCATAACGCTAATATTTTTCAATAATAATACTTATAAAGTACATTAAATCAATAAATAAAACATTGCACACTCTACCATACATTTGACAATATGTACACTTTTCTGTTTATGAAGTGGCATTTACGTTCCTATGGCTATGCTAACGCGTATTATTATACGCGTCAATTGGTTCTCTAGTACTAATTAATACTTATACATAATTACATACGTAAACTGATAAACGCATGGGTAACGCCTTTTGCGTCGAACAATATATGTGAAGATGTAACTTAAATCAGTGTTTTGCTATAGATGAAGGCATTAAAATTCAACCGCGTCTAAAACGAGATAATGTTACGCATGAGTTGAGAGGGACAGTTGAGTTGGATATTGTAGCGTGGGGACAGAAATTGGTTCACCACAAATAAGATTGGTTATATAATATCAACAAATCTAAGGGAAGGTGACTTATGTAATTTGTATTCGATAAATCTGAACACTAGTAGGTAGTACGTACTAGGACACGTCTTTACATTGGGAAAAATGAAATGTTGCTAAAAAAATATATTATGAATTGGATAAATAGATATATCACGATAATTTTATTAATAACAAATTAGATATATTCATAAAAAAATTTCAAACTGAGTTGAGTACAATTTTGTACAACTATATTTTTCGTGTCGTGTTCCACATATTTAAACGATCTGTCTTAATTATGAGAAACTACAAGCCTCATTAAGTAATGGCGACAGTATTTACACCTATAAACACAGGTTATGAACGCGATTCAAAAGTGCTCCGTATAATTCCGATTTCCACTCATTACTTTTAAGTTGAGCCGTCCGGTGCGAGGCGAGAATTTGCCGGAGGCCGTAATCGCGGGCGTTCCCATGAGAGCCACTACCTACGTTTCTCGATTCGCACTCACCTCGCGTCCGGGCACCGGTAGAGCTCTACGAGCTGACGTGCGAGCTCCGAGTGAGCTTCCACGATCGAGGATGCGAGGTTGCGGGGCGGTCGGTCGGTGTGTGAAACAGCGCACGTCAACAGCGCGCGAGCCGGCGGCGGCGGCGCGTAATCACAGGGCGCGCTCCTCATTATGCCCTAAACGACAAATTAAAGCGCATTTCTATTATCTGGCCATCGTCGGGGTGATGCACGGAGCGGACCGGTCCCGCGGCAGAACGTGTTCGACTCTCGCGAAATGTGCAAAAACTTCATAAATACTTACGTGCTTCAGCTCCATTTACTTTTTTATATGAATCTATACTCAACTTTTTTTTAAATTAATCTACTGCACTCTTTTGAAGCTTAAGCTCGCGTCCAGTATGTATTAAGTACACTCGAATTGTGTGAGAAAATAATAGTAAGTATTTGATCTTTAACTTAACGCCGACTGACCAATGCTTTATGCACTGACTGATGTGCATTTGAAAGATGATTTGATGAGGAGTTTAATGAATATTTCACTGTAGTAATTTCGGATGCGTCATGGCGTCAGTGTGCTACTGATTTGTATTAATTGATACGGCGTTGATAGTTCCCCGTGATTGACGGCTAATTTGAGATGCTATCGAGGCGTCGTGGCTTCCTTCGCTCACAAGTCGCTACCGTGTTAGCTTTTAACTAAGAGATAAGTAATTAAAGTGGAATAGGCTGCCGCTGGTTTTTAATTTTACGAATGGGTTATAATCGACAGTTAATGGTATGTTGGAAGGTCAAGTTTTATTTCTATGAATAATAAATTAATATGTTGTTGCGGACCCGATAGAACCGGTGAAACTATAAATGTTAATATAAAACATTTCAATTTGGCGCTTCGTTGCCCTGCAATATAATTTACGGAGGGAAATAGTCGTCATAAAGAGATTTTTGTTTTTCTATTAAGTAAATAGTATATAATAAATAAAATCTAAAGTGTATCTGAAATGCTAAATGTATCGTAAATCAACTTAAGCAAGAAAGTAGGAGAAGTTTTATATTAATTTGAGCTCGTTATTACTTCACACAAATGCAGAGCTTCGCGAATCGTACGTAATTGAACAGATAATAAAAATGGCAAATCAGAGCAGTGTGGGAATTAGAAAGGTTACCATTAAATACTAATGCATAAAGTATTTCAGAATAACATTCGACAAATGAAACGTTGGTTTATATGATATTAAGGTCAAAATAAAAAAAATATTGTTTTCCCTTACTATATAATACTTATATAGTTTTTTATATAGAATTATTTATTAGAACTTTTGTTTGCACAAGATATAAAATAGGTATATTTTAAGAGAACATTTTTTTTTGAAAAACTATGTACACAAACGCTTCTTTACCTTACATGCAAAACTACATAAGTACCCACTATGTTTTATTAATCTATGCTCCCATATTTTTATAAATTAACATTTTAAAATATAATAATTTAGCAACTAATACTTGCTTACTATTTAATATTTCTAGCAACATAAATCAAATTTAATCCACAAAACCTTATCGATATCGATACCTGCACTCGTCGTTCCTACGCGGCCTCTTAGAGCGCCGCCCTGTAATTTGCCGGCGAGTGTTGGCTATTACCGCTGATACCGAGATCATAATAAATACCCCATTAACGCCCCCGTAGCACCCGAAACGACACAACATAATATGCTTATATTCTGTTTCAAAATAAAATACGAAAATTTTTGTACAGTTTTGGAACTAATGATGAAATTATGAAATGCCATCCCATACTATAAAGCTATTAAAGGTAAAATGATCCTTTTTTTTTATTATTACACATATGTATCCAAATTCACTTGAATACAAAGTAGTTTTTGTTTTTTTTAACAGTAATCTTTTAGTCAACGTTATCAGTAACATACTATATGTTACTGTTTAAGTTATATTTACAAATAAATATAAAAAATATGTAGATAAATCAAAGGGAATTCATAAAAAAAAAATAATGAAATAACCGAACATTAACACTCTATAATAACGTTTCATATCACGCTCAATTAGGGAATATTATTGTAATGTGTGAGAAGATGCGTGAGATGATACGAGCCAGCTATAACATTAACACCCGCCATTATCCGTTCTGTACGAATTAAGGTTTCTAATAAAAAATCTATATTTCGTTAGCTTGTGTGGGCACTACCTGTATTCGTGGCGCGGAGCCGGCGCCTGCGGCCGCGCCGGTGATAGATTAAATTCGACACGGCATCTCGTGATGTCATGCCAATTTTGAGCCTCATCTCGACTCTGGAACATCGTCACGCTGATTAGCCACTCAGCCCATATCTCAAGAGGCAGAGGCCGTTAATAACACCTACGAAGATAGAATCTGAGACGAGTTCGCATACATGTAATTTGAGGCTAGTCGTGGCGCATGGAACATGACAGATTGTGAGTTCGATTCCCACTCCAGGAAATGAAATATTATAAATATTCATCTCTTCGCTTTGGTGTTGACACTGCTGCCTACCATGCTACATTTGGGATGCAGAGTGAATCTAAAAAAAAATGTTATTTTTTTCTTAAAATTGAGTGACAGTAGCCTGAGAAACATACGAACACTTTCATTTCAATAGTTAGTAGAGAACAAAATAATTACATGTTTACGAGAAATGCTCGCTGGCGACAAGCTCTTGGAACCGATAAAGGGCATCACGCATTGCTCTGCACTAAAGGTTGAGACGTGCTCGCCTCGTTAACTTCACATTTGAAAATACACTTCGTCGAAGTCATACCGCTTAAGTATTGGAAGGATCGGATTCTATATTTAACAATAAGTTTACGTAACGCGCTAAATTATATTTTTAAAGTATTTTTTAATATTATACCTCAACTATATAAGATATGAAATACTGTTGTCACCGGCAGCTAGAGAATCATAAAAAAGTGTGTCGATATTATTATAAGTATCTACATACATATTTATTTATATCAGAAATATGGTGTTATATTTAAACGTAGAGTTAGCAAGTATAATAACGTTTTATGAGATTCGAAAACACGTGGCGCGTCGGTGGCCGGTTGATTCTGCGAACTCGGTTTTATAGACCATGGACTGCTGAAAGCTAACGAACGGACGAACGCGCTAAACGCAATATTCGAAGAATCCTAAAGTAGGTAAACTTAGCGCGATACTAACAGAAATAGGCCTCCTTCTACCTAATCATCGTCAGATTAAATTGATATAGTTTTAACTGGTCATTTTTAAATTGTTCCTGATTTAGAAAAAAAATATCATAAAACTCTATTTAAGATAATATTTATAAGACTAGATTATGTGAATTAAATTTTAGTAATATGTAAAAATTTAATCTTCAGAGATCCGATGGAGCTGATGCTAATGGAGCAGCAATTGCTTCGATCTCCACTACGGCTGTACTCGGGCGCGGCGGGGACTAACGAGGAGGAAGCGGAGAAACGAGCTGCATGGGCGAGGACACCGCCAGCGCTCCAGCTGCTGGCCCTGGGCGGTCGCGCCTGGCCCTCCGCCTGGCCACAACCACTTGCCTTGCCACCAGACCTCTGGCTGCAGAAGCCTCCAACGCCTATCCGCTACTGCCCGTACCCGCCGCCCTCCGCGCACCCCTCCGCACCGCTCTCCAGGTCCGAGCACACGTCGTCCCCTCGACATCCCATGTGAACGGTCTTTCAAAAAACTATATTAGTGCTGTGAACAATATAAGACACTTTAATTTAGACTAAACTGTACCTATTTAATTATGTAATTGGATATTATCAATAGATATACTGTAGGTACTTTAGTAATTTGACGGTTCCTGATGAATAATAGTTTTAAATGTATAGATAGATGAATTTAGAACACAAGTTACCTACTGTTTTTTTTTAATGTTCTATGAAATTTCTGAAATATACTTGTAACATGGAATTGTGAAAAATATAATCCTAAACATAATTTTTCTTTAAGTTAACCAAAGATTTGTTCTTCAATATCAACAATTAATTACGTTAGATGTGAGCGCTTTACATAATAATAATGTAATCGATAGTAATTTAATAAGAATAAAATTATAATCCTAAAAGAGTACCTAATTTGAAATTAAACTAAACATTCCATTGACTGTATTTAAATGTACGTACATATAAACTAACATTCTATTATTTAAACAATAAACAGAAATGTCATAAACGATTTTATAGTCAGAAATTTTGTGAATTTTCGCGTAATCTCGCTTCCATACGGTACTTTGGGAATAAGTGATATGAAATATTTTATAAATGTGTGTGTATATTTTAGATTAATTAATTATTTATATTTCAATGTAGTATTTATAATTTAGGCAAAAACAGAATATCGCATATCGAATGAATTTTAAGTCATGTATAAATATCGTTTATAATCTGTTCGCTTTGTAAATTATTGGTACATTCGTACTTGACATAATAAAATGATTTATTACACTAAGGTGTACTCGTGTTCATTGAAATTTGTGGAATTTTTACATGACTTATCATTTTGTATGCATGTAAATCGGGAAAACTGTGTAGTATGTGTTTTAATAACATATTTATATGTATATTGTATAGTGGTTGATTAAATTATTTTTGTAGTTTAAGCACTGTACATATGGGGTCACATAGATGTCTCTAATTGATAAGACATTGAAATACCTAAATGTAGTAGTAAAGTCGCGGTTCTTGCTCACTCTGTTTACTAAAGAAACTAAGATAACAAAGAACATTTTTTTTATTATAATATTTAAAAATACGATGAGGCTTGAGTTTAAGGATATACATTATAAAAATATTATAGATACATTATAATAATTTCTCTTTTAATGTAAGAGATATTCTCTTAAATAAATTATGTTAACTTATCCGGACGCCTATGTTTATATTGCTAAAATAAAATAATTTTATACTTTAATATTCAAACATTATAATTTGTTTCAATGTTAGTAATTTAATTAATAAATTTACTACATTTTGTATTTAGTGAGCAATTCGTGACTGTAGTAACATATCAGGGCTCGGCCCTAAGTGTTAATAAACTAAACAAACCAAAAAAACTTGTTTTATTTATATTCAAATAAGTTTTCGAGTAATATAAAACATAAATTATACGCTTTACGCTGTATCCCATATACAGCAGAGTAGGCAGAGTCGAGACACTCCCTTGCCCTTTTACCGACAAATTCTGGAGTTGCCACGCTTTCCTTCGACATCAGAGCGAAGAAATGAAAATATAAATTTAAATAAATATTTCATTTCCTCAACCGGGATGCAACACACAACCAATCTCTCTTATAGTCACACGTCGTGCCCCTGCGCCACGACTGACCTAAAGTAATTCAAAAATAAGCAAAATATTGTACATGAAGGATAAACCTTTTTAAGAAAGCTTTTTAAATATAAGCATTATTTGTATAGGCGCAGCGGCACACCGTCCGACTGTAAATGCTGTAAATGTGGGTTCTATATCCACTCGAGGAAAGAAGTTATTATAAATTTCCTCCAAGACAAAGCGCTTTGTTGTGTGACGCAGCTCGATCTGCAATAACTCGAAGTTAAGCAGAAAGTGAGAAATGGAGTATCCTAATGTTAGATTCCCTCTAACTGCCCCGCTATGTGGGGTATATAGTGTAAACATAATTGTAACAAAGGTATTGATAATTCTAACTAACTAATGATATTCTAACAAAGGTAGTGAGTGATAATGAATTCTACTTATTTTAGAACATTCCGTGCCAGATGGCGCTGGAACGCAGTATCTAAGCTTTATCCTATTAGTCTAAAGTACAACTTATATTTAGATACCAAAATTTAAATAAAAAAATAACATTTTAAAAATGTTTAATTTTAAATTTAAAAAAAAAAAAAAATTTTAGGTATATCGATTCATATTTGTCAAAAAGTATAAAAACGTAAGGCAAGTCGTGACGCAAGGGCACAAAAGTGTGACTAAATACACCCGACTGGCTGTAGGTTCGATCCCCACTTAAGGAAATAAAATATTAATTTAAATTTAAATTTATATTTAAAAAATAATACTAATTACAAATTTTTAATAGCTTAGAGACTGTTTATAAATTCAACATTGATAAAAAAGTACCTACCTATATATTTAAAATAAATAAAATATTATTACATTCAGATGTCAGAATAAACGCGTTTAATTGAAAAGAATATTTTTTCTTTATTAACAATTTCAGTTTCATATGATTTTTTAATAATTTTGTTTCCAATTCATTCTTTTTAATTATTTTGCATTAAGTATATAAAAAAAATGGAATGGTCGATGGGAACTTCAACTGGGATATAATGGATGGTTTGTTTCCAAAATCACAAGTATGTAATATGTGGGATGCATTTATATATTATAATTATTTTTCGTTTAGCCATGTGCTTGTTAATAAAGACATTGCACACTGCCTGGCGGAGTAGTTCAACGCTGTGTTTATTCTAACCAAACATTCTCCTGAATGTGAAACAAATCAACAACTATGCACCACTACCACTACCATTACCAAATCTCAAACGACACAACGCCTTCATATTTAATAAATTTCTATTTTCTTTTATCGTATATTTTAATATTTAATATGAAAAGTAAATGTAATCTCTATAAAGTACAAAATGAATAGTAAATCATATTATGACTGTAAATAATACGTGTATATTTTTATTTTTTCTTTATTAAGTGTCATTAGGCATTATTAAGCGAATATATCGATGATGATCGGCCTTCCGTCTGTACGGTAATTGCCGGCGATATGGCGGCCTACAAATTGAAAGCGGCCGCGGCCCGAGGCGCGTATTGATGGATCTCCTGCCATCGGGAAATTATAGCCGGCCCTTGCGACAGCTTCGCAAATTGTGCGTATAATGCTAGTAAATAATATGCCATCCGCTATAAATCCGTATGGTGCTAGGATTTAAGTGCATAAGTGTGGCTTTCACGTGTGCACTCCACGTGCATTTGCAACTAAGTGCGCACCAGACGGCGCGGACCGGCGCGGACCGGCGCGGTCTAATCTCAAAGACGTATTGGATACAAATCTAAAATTTAACACTCGTATAATTCCTACGCTTATTGCACCTTCATAGTCCTTTGTCTGCGGAGACGCACATTAGGGCCGGGATAAATGGGAGTTGCGCGAGCGCCGAGCGCTGCATAAATTAGCGGGAGCGTATTCCGCAGACACCGACTGATTGACTCCTTTCATTACCGTCCCGTATTGTTCGGCACCGGAGAAAAATTACATATGCTTTTGGAATCTACAACACATTTCATAATTATGGGCCATTGTGGTGTTGTCCAAGTTAATTCCTCGGAGACGAGCGCTCTCCTCACCCGAGGGACGTTCGAGACATATTTGTGTATGTAAATACGAAGCGTGATTCCTTAATGGCTGGCACTGATTAGTTTTCAAGAGAAACACTAGTTCGAGGAAAGGTCTCGTCTCGTCTCGTCTCGGTCTACCTATGTAGTATCCTGTCAGAAATGTAAGCGCGTGATTAAGTCAGGATTTTAGTTTTACTAAGTTTAATGTGATACTTTAACTTGAGTGTCAATAAGTGCAAAGATTACTGTTAAAATATATGAGTTTTTTACCTGTTTAACTTACATTATGTTCATTAGATATTTATGTCGAGAATCGTCCCAGATACGTGGCATTGATTGCACTCATTTATTGAGTTTATTGTAGTACCTATTGTTCCAGAGACGTGCAACACACCGGCGCGGCAGGTACCCACCCTATGATTAAACGCGATAGCACGCTCAGTTCCATGTGCGCAGTACGATCCCTGTCCGGTCATGCCCTATGCGAGATCGCGATTGCAAATATTTATCTCCTATGGGAACTCTCGGGGAGAAACTCATTTTAGATATTGAATAAATATCATCGTGATGCAATCATTACATGGTAGGTTGGTACTATAGGATGCAGGTACCGGTAAAATATATTTAAAGAACACTTAAAGTCAATTTAATTTGGCTCAATTTCATTCAAGTACAACGGCGATGGTAAATAGTACTAGAGTGGACGTAAAAGACGATTCCCGTTAAGCAGCGATTTCCGAAGTGTACCGCGTGGTGCTGGTGCATGCAAGCTGGAACAGCCTAGATGTCTATGTCAGGTTCATATGGACAGGCCGGTTGTCCGTGGCAAACGTTTTTCTAAGTCAATGATGCAATTGTAACGGTGTCCGTCTGTCGGGCGCGTCCGGCGTCAGCTGCCAGCTCCAGCCGATAGACAAGTAAATAGACGAGGCTAATCGTCGCGTCGAAGGGAAACGACGAATTACTCCGTCACGGAGCGCCCAACGATTGCTTTGTATTGGCGATAGATACTTACACGACTAAAGCGTGGTACTACACCTGTGTGAACTTTGTGCTGATTTCTTTTTTATTTTTTCTTTACAATAGTTCGGATTTGATTCTTCAAATATTTTTGTTTTTGTAAGCCTTTATAATTATTACCTAAACCATGGAAAGCACGTATTTACCTCATAATAAATACATATATAGAAAGTATATAGCATAAGGATAACCAGAATATATATATGAACGTTTTAATTATTTGAGTATCCTGAGAAGAAGAAGTAAGAATTTTAACATTTTATCTATATAAGTATTTATCTAATTAACATATATTGGGAATAAATTTGTATATAATTATTAGTTTATCTAGAATGCTCCAGAAGTCGGAGCTCAACGACGACGGCAGCTATCTTCGCCGCAGTCACGACGAACGCTAGTAATCGAGCTAGGAGTATTTTCCACTACACTCCGCGCCAACTGCTTGTCAATCAGCACTAACCACACACAATTACAGTCCGCCGTGTTGTAGACACCTATCCTTGAATACCGGTCTGCAACGCGAAATCTGCGTTAAGTGTCGGTTTCTGTGATTTTCTAAAGGTATATTGCTACATCGAGTACTAACTGTACTGCATAATCTCTGTTAACAACGCGAGATTATAGCTATTTTTATATTTACGAAACTTCCGCATTTAGGTAATGTTTAGAGAAAATCTAATTATAGATATATCTAATACTTGGTCTTTTGGTACTTTTTGCATTTTTTGGGTAACCAACGTTCTAATTTATAAAACAAGTATGGTGTCATGTTTATATGATTGTATACCTTTACCTACTCATTATCAGTAGCTGCGATACAATGTTAAATCTATTCTCTTGCTCGATGTCAATCTGTTTGTTGGTCATATTTTACTTTCGTTGGTGTATAAAATAAAGATGAAAGGACGTTTATATTTATGACATTTTATTAAAGTCGCATATTTTTACAGTTGTACGATATTCTTCATTAATTTTAACTTTTATAGGCTTTTTTAATTGCAATGAAAACCGTGCACCACGGTTCACTAGTGTAGCCAGTGAACTGTGACTGCACGAGTGCGTACATCGCATACCTATAAATGACCAGTCGTCACTTTAACTTTTAGATCAGTTTTAACTATCATTTTTATATATGTATAATTAACCTATGAAAAAAAATGATTTCATCTTTATTTTGTTATAATGTATTAAAGTAAATTAATTCTTCTTATATCAACATTCATTATGTTTAGTAACATTTTGGATAATATCTAGTAACATAACTATCAGGTACATATAGTGTAAATTTAGAAAATACCTAAACTACGTACATCTATTAATTTTTACGGCTAATCGGCCACTTTTTTATATTATCTACTTAAATTGGAAAATTATATTTAACAATAGTAGTTCTTTGAAAGTTCTTGTTAAAACAGATCCTCTATAAACAATATTATGATATCGTTTTAAAAAAAAACTGAAACTCATAACTGTAATAAAACACCTTATTTCTATATTATATTTTTGTAAAACAAAACGATATATCTTGATAAACAAACTTGATTTTTATTTATGTAATTCACATCGAGAGAAAGGCATATCTATGTAAAATTATCCCGAGAACGATATCTAATGCTGTAGTAGAACCGAATCGCGATATGATTCTTCAGGTGTGCCAAAACTCCTCCCCCTTGTTTATTGCTTATTAGTGGGAACACGGCGGCATGTTTGAAACACTCTTTGTTCTCGCCGGCTCCCCCCCTCCCCCTTCTCTCCACCTGATCCGGTCACGAAGCCTGCGCGAGCGCTGCATCTCATAAATTTCAGATATTAGCTCGGCTCGTACCTAAAAATGATATGGATCTAGCCGCAATGATATCGTAGGAAGTATGTGCCGTAGAAAACTGTCATAATTTTCGTTTAGAAATTATAAATTTATGACAATACATTAATTTCATTTGCACACGCCATAAAAATGTACCTAAGTGTTATTAAAAAGTATTTTAAATATAAATACGACTTTAATCTTATTATTCCTTTACGGAAACATATTATCATATGGTCAGAACTTAACATATGTATGTATTACGTAGGTACATTTAGTTAGTTGAATTTCTAATAAGTATATTTTTTTTGTCTATTCAAATATCGATGTTCTAAGAACCGATCGAAATCAGACGTTGCTCTATAGCAAACGCATTAGCCACAGGAGAGATTGAGCGTGGGTGAAACATTCTTCGAATAGCTGATCTAACAAGGGAACGACAACATTTGACGAGGGCCGTCTATACTAAATGCTATTAGGATACGACGCAGCCTATCATCGTCGAAAACGGCTACATCACGCAAATTACTGACGCGATACTCATCGAGATAGGACCCCAACGACAATATACTAAAGCGGAAAAAAAGCGCCAAACAATATTACGAAGTTATAACTCTGAACATAGAAAAACGAGCTTCGTATATCATGCTTCCGAATCTACGTCTAAGAAAGAGAAATTTGCTTTTACATATTGTACTCTATTCATTATGGAATACGGTTGGCTTTTTAATTTTCTTAGTGAGAATTGTGGTGTTTGACACTGTGCAAGTGCAGGTGATGCGGCGGAGATAGCGTCTGGGCGCGGCGCTCGCTAATGGGAGAGATAAGATCGCTCGACCACGCCTCGGCCGCTCAGAACGCTGTGATAACAGACGAATACCGAGCAAATAGCGTTTTTAATTTTGTTGACACCATATAAAATGGTTTAACGCATTTTTTATTACTTTGTTTAACGTTTTTAAAGTACTTAGTTAAAAAGTTTCGTTATTTGAAAAAAGTTTCTGGTATTTTCATTATCATGTGTGAGCGAAAATAAATTACATTAATATATGTATATAACTTACACTCGTAAC
Source organism: Heliconius eleuchia (assembly GCA_018230625.1). Lineage (NCBI taxonomy): Eukaryota > Metazoa > Arthropoda > Insecta > Lepidoptera > Nymphalidae > Heliconius > Heliconius eleuchia. Next base: position 14,065 of record DWAP01000729.1, read on the forward strand.
AGAGATGTACATGTGAAGTTACAAAATCTAATAGTGATGGGCCCTTGGGTCTCCACTTTTAGATCATTAAGACGCTATATAGAGTAATAATCTTTTTCTAATATCAAGTAGCAAATCAAAAAAGTATAAATTCAAATTTTACCCTAATGAAAAAAATATAATACAAAATAATTATTTACGTTATAGGCTAGTTTAACGTCATTCTAATAGAGCTAGTTGCGGAATGGACACGCACTTGTTACAGCAAGTTATCGCTTAGGCAAGAGTTTGACGGGTGTATTAGTTGTAATTAAAATGACCGTACTTAATTTACGATATTTTTGCACTTTAACGAACAAGAAAGGAAGTCACTAAATGACATAGCATGATTGTACGATGCATTAACAGATAATTATTAGCCTTTTTAACGCTATTACGATCGTCAATTCGTTCGGTGTGTAAAAATAAAATGCATAATTTGAATTAAATTTAAAAGTTTTTTCCTTTCCTTTTTTTCCTTCCTTTCCTTCCTTGTTCCTTTTTTAAAAGTTTTTTTAAATGTTAGATTCTATTTTTTTCAGTTTCGCGCTGTATCCGGTATTCAGCAGATTAGGTAAACGAACCTAGTGTTAAAACACTCCAGAATTTCCAGGCGTTGCATGTCAAGTGGCGGAAGCCTCGCTTTTTATTAAATATTAATAAATTATAATTCATTCCCCCGTATCATCATTATATTATGTAAAATAATTAAAAATATATAAACTTTATAGTGATAGGTTCCGTAAAGCTTAAACACTGGTAGATAACCTTTGCAACACTGTCGTGTACATTGCTCTACATTTACAAGCCGTCAAGAGAAATTAGAAATGCCTAATAACTGATATTAACGCGCGGCGTGACTATTATTGGATATCAACAATGTTGTCTTAATACTTCTGCGTAACGTGGCAATCTAACGATGCGGTCGGTATACAGACGCAATGATACGACTCTACACTTTGTCTCGGGTAAATCGGGATTGTTATGGATATCTGGAGTTGTTAGTAGCTTATTAAAAAAATAAGTAAAGAGAGTTCTTAGAGTGCAGAATAATTCACGAAAGAGGACCTCATCTGCACCGCTTGGGATATATAAAATCAGGGGCTAGAAATCGGGACATCCCGCCAATATCGGGACATTTGACAACACCGCATGATAGCTACATTTTTTATTTACTCTTAGATTAGAGAAGCAGTCTCGTGATTTTTTATGAGCTACTCCTTTTTTAAGAATAATACACAATAAGTGGCAGAAACCAACGCTGCACTTTATCTAATCTTGAGTACGTTTTAGGCTTTTGAAAAGTGTATTTATTGTCATATATACGTTTTACAAGGACTTAGTAAAATCTGCATGAATTGTTTATAAAATAATTAAAGATTTTATTTAAAATGTTAATAATCTGTAACAAAACTGAGTAACTATTAATAAATTTAGTAGATAGATAAATAAGACCAAGGCGAGTAACCGTTATTAAGTATACACAATGAAAAAGGAAAGTTTATTTGCTAAGAAACCGCAACCCCTAATATAAGAATGAAGCTTTTAAGCGACTAAATTGTAAAGAAAGCGTATGCATTACTATTTTATGTTATTAAAATAATTTTGTCATTAGGGTTCCGTATCCCAGTGCCTTTATCCCAGGAACGCCTTTTAGATATCGAGTTGAAATTCAAAATATATACCTACTAAGATCTAAGGTTTAAGGTAAAAAATCGTATTTCTACATTTACTTAAAAAAGATATGGCCGTTTATATCACAAAAACCGCGTATTTCGACACTATATAGGGAATCGAAATTAATAGGATGCTTCCGGTTGATCTAGAATTAAGAAATTTGGCAGCTAGCATCTACTGGTAGTCTAGTACTACCAGTAGGAAAAAAAGGAAAAAATCTGAAAACGATACATTTTTGGTGAAATCCTAAAAAATAATAGCCTAATACGAAGGTATAATTTGATATTAAAGACGCTAGATCAAGTGAGGTATCAGATGAAAGGGCTCTAACTAAGCTAGAATTTCAGTAAAAGCTTGAAATCTTCAATCTTTGGACGGAACCCCCGGTGGGCGAGCCTGACTTGCGTTTGTCCAGTTTTTTTCTACAAAACACTTACATATGACCGACGACGGCATATGACGATACATGAAGTGAAAATAAAAAAGACAACATCATAGCTATACTGTATACATAGATAGGTATGTATATAAAGGATTTGAAATTCAATTTGAGTTATAATAATTGGATTTGTGTAATATTTATAGCTCTGTTTTATTTATTTTTATCTTTTACGCATAAGGCCTTTAATATAGAAATAAAATTTATCAATATTTCGTAATGGAAGATTAAAGAAAAATATTTTTAAGCAAAGATGTTCTTGTACTGTACTCGTTAATTATTTTTCTTAAGTAAAATATTTTTTAATAAATTTGAATGTATTACTATAATGAAACCATACACATATACGTAATAATTAAAATAAGCTAATATCAATTTAAATATTGAATAGGTCGATAAAAAAATACGATCCAAAGAACGCTTGCGCAGCAATAAAATAATGAATGATGTGATGGTTTAATTGGTGCTTCCGGAATATGGTCATAACTGCTCCTTCATTAGTATCACCTTTTGAAGTGGCGCGACCGGCTAACTACAGGACACCTTGTGTTAAGCTTTTGACAACATATGCTTAAAAGGAAAAGGATAGGAAAAAATGTACTCATATATAACTATTAGATCATTATAATTGATATTTAGATCAGCTATTAAAGTGGGATTGTTAATTTCTATACAGCGTTGTATGACGTTGCCTTGTTTAAAGGTCTTGTAAAAAATTTATGTTAGAATTAGCGACACTTTATTAATGCTTCAATGTTATTGGTACTTTGCGAGTATAATCTTTCAGTGTTATTTGTCTATATTATAATTAAAATATTTTAGTCTAAATACCCACAAAATAGAATATATGAAGAATAGATACATGAATTTCAGAATCGGAATACTAACGAGTTACGATAATAAAAAAAATCGAATTTTCACATTATTCCGAGCTGTGCTTACCGCCAGAATTCAAAACACTTGAGTGGCAGACCTGAACCACACACTTTGAATGGAAAAAAATCGTTGCTCGGGCGGGAATCCAACCAATAACCATCGCGTTTACTGTTAAACTGTTCGTGGCAAAGTGAAAAAGCACTGCGCGGAGTGGATGGAGTCTAACAAAAATATACTTTTACATTAATAGAGATGTTCCTAGATTTTTTTTAACACAGTATTTTTTTACCTTTACCTATATCCTGTAGTTAAGAAGTATATGTCATTACATATTTTTGTGGGATTACAGAAATCCCACAGATAAGCTTGTTTAATTAAATATATTTTAATCAAATTGTATAGTAAGAATCCCAATTCAATATCAAAAATAATGATACTTTATACCAAAGTACTTCAGGATTTAAAAGTAATTTAATAAATATTTAAAAAAATACTATTTTCAGAGATTATAGTAAAATATTATAACAATAGCAATAGGTACCTACATAAAAAACTTAAGTCATTCACATGGCTGAGTAAGTACCCAGGAAAATAAGGGGTGAAAAATTGGTAAGGTTTATTTATGATGCATGATAGTGGATACAATAGTAGGGGAACCTTTTTGATAAAGGCACTTGTAGATGCGAAATGTAAAGGAATTTTATTTTATTATATATAAGTTACTGTATAGATTTAATTTCAGGTTATCTTAAAATGTTCAATAATGTAGTCTAAAGAGACTAAAAGAATTTTTGTATTCAAAACAAAAGGGCTCTCCAATGTGATTAAATAAAACATAGCAATAAAATATTACGTTTAGGTCCATATCTGCGAATTGGAAGGAACCCTAGTGCCACCATGCACACTTTGCCTGCCTATAAAAAAACTACTACTGATTACTTAAAAATTGATTACAGCTCGTCTCTTAAAGTTCACTAAGTTTAAGTGTAGGCGTTGGTTACTCATAATCAGTTTTAGAACTAACAAATTTATCTGACCGTCACATTGGTACCTGTTATGTACAACGAACGTGAACCTTCCTACGACAGTCGTCTAAAGGTACCTTATATCAAATAAACTAAGTAATCTATTTAAATTTATATCAAGAAATATACGTTAGAAAATCAGGATGCAGTATCTCAAAGCGGAGGAAGGAAAGACAGTCGGAGGTCCGATCGGTGGATACATAATGATGGTTCGCGGTGATAATACAATCGGTACGGATGCTGCACTGATAGGCTGCGTGTCTCCTCAGGCAGTGCTTCATCAGGGCTGCCACGCATTAGTATGTCATATGGCTATGATAATAAGGTATTTATGACGCTAAATGGTAATTTGGTGAACGTTTATATGAGATAAATCATCTGCACCTGCCGCTGCGGCCGCTAGCATCTCGCGATCTTCAACACGCCTATACGACACGACTTTGAAATGTTATAGGTATGGTACAAAATTTGTTTTTAAATGTATAACCTCGATATAGCAAAAGACTTTCTTTATACTATTCGGTTATTTATTAAGAAATCCAAAAGCTTCGCATTATGTTAGATTATGATTATAACTTAGGCCTGAGGGGCTTGGCCTATCTGGAAAAGTTAAAAACTTATAATTTTGTAAATATATGTTTGGGACTATAATTAAAATAGATATATAAGCAAAAGAATGCTTACGTATTTTGAGCTCTTTGTCCTTTTAAATTTGTTTGTCGGCTAATTGACTGAACGGCTTACGTAAAGTATAGTTCTGTATAGGTAAGGTATAGTTCTATATATAACACCAGGAACAGCAGAAAACAAACTACAAATATTAATTAACCTTTTTACTTTATATTACAATAATTGTTATTGATAACAACCTGTTGTAACTAACACCAAAAGTTGCAAATTTAATCTTTACTAGAAAATATAGTTATAATAATTTAATAATATCAAGAATTTAAAAACGTGTAAAATATGATGTAAATTTATATTTCCATTTCTTCGCTCTGGTGTCGAGGCAAAGCGCAGCGTTGAG
>DWAP01000730.1:0-19122 GCA_018230625.1 Heliconius eleuchia
TTGAGTTCTGCCACTCAACACGCAATGCCTCCAGAATTCGGCAGAAAGTGGATAACGGAGTGTTTTACACTAGGTTCCCTCTGTGTGCGGGACAGCGTGAAGCTGATATATATGATATATATATTTACTTTTTGTTATTCATTTGTAAGACGAAAAGTCAAAGAATGTGTACATTACTCGACTAGATATGTGTAATGTAATACGCAAGAAGGGGATCATGGGTATTGACTTGAGCCGACGGCTTCCACAGTAACGTAGGTCTCGTGAGGAAGGACAAGGGGTAACTTTCCTGCTATGGCGTCTGTATATATAGGTATGACGCTGAGGAGGTCGACTCTTGTTTAACGTTACTCTTCTGACACGCAATTAGGTCAACAGATATGAGACGGACTCAATTGGATGGTTGATTATGTCACAGATATACTTTTTGAGTTTTCAAATTATGACATGCAAAAAATGTTGTATACTACATGTTATATATTTTTACAAGGTAGCTGGAATTTTGATTTTAAATTTGAAACACAAACGTAACCTTGCCTTATAATGAAAGACTAATTTACTAAATTAATAACTACGAAAGATACAAGAAGGGTAAATGATAAATACAGTACATAAAATAATATATACATATTATAAACATTCAGTTTTGCTGACCAGATACGCAGATCAGAAATTAATTAATATAATAGTAATCAAGCAGTATTATTTACCTGTGTTTATCGTTATTGCAATCACCTACCTACCACTCTAAGTCCCTAAGACATTTTACGCAAAGTCGCCGTTGCAGTCATTTAGTTAAGATAACGTTATCAATGATAGCCTTGCTCAGGGGATTCTGTGAAGCCACATAGGACAGCCTATTACTGTTCGCGCTTGCGTACGCCTTTCTCTTTACCACTTATTTAGTTTACATACTCGTATGCTATACAGTAAAGATATGGTGAAGATCTGGCGATGTTCCAGTTGAATATATTTATCAATAAATAACAATTAAGAAAGTACACAATAAATATTTACAGATTAATTAAATAAAAATATCTTTTATAAAACTTGTATTGTCAAGAAATGTTACATATAATTTTCATTTAACACCGACTACCGCGTAAACAGGATAGAACGTAGACATTTTCAATTTAATAATACCGCTCCCCTGTATCCGCGTCACTGAAACGAAAAGAGGTCGTCCGTGCTCGCGCCAGCCATCTCGGCCAGCCAACAATGAAGAGCGGAACACGTTGCCAGTGCTATATCGAACAAGTCGCTATACTCTATAGGTACACACGTCGGGCAGACGGCTGCATGCTTTGTGGGCGTCATGTAATGTATGCGTGGTCGCTTTCGGTCGGCTGTTCCAACTGTGGTCGGGCGTCGCACTCGCGTCGTCGTGACCTCACCGTGCAGGCGCCGCCGCCGGCCGCTGTCGGTCGCAACGCCTAAATATGACCTAAGCGCGACCGACTCTATCACGTTGTAGTACTTTTTTTTATTACTGTTTTTTCGTTCACAATACTTCGGAGTTTCTGAAGTTTCTCATCCCTCGGAATAGTTGTTGCATAAAAATATATGCTGTTTAGTTTGAAATCCGCTAAGCGCTGCAGTTCATAATGATTAATGGTAGATACTTAGTAGTACAATTGCTGGTGCTTACTAATTGTATCAACATTGCAATAGATTAGTGATAGGTGGCACACATGTAGTCGTATGTAGGGTTTGTGGAGGCCACGCGACACCTGACGCAGTGGCAGCTGGCGGCCGGCTGGTTGTGTCTGCGCGCACCAAAACTTGTTTTCGACCAGGCAGACGTTTAAGCAAGACCCAACGACGCCCAGTAATGTTAGAAAAAAATGCTCTATTAATTATCTATACATTTAAAATGTACTGAAAATACGTTGATACAATGACAAAAGTTATCATATTCGTTTTAAACGTTTCTTATCTACATAACAATAATATTTAAATTTGATAATTCTTAATATTTCCAACGAATGTTTTTCCTCACGTTATAAGAGTTGTGAAAAGGCAACGAACGGGGCTCACAGGCAGAGTATCGCAGTTGTACATACGAGCCGCTATAGATGTAGGTACTGTAGATGTAGTAAGACGGTGCTATATGCACATATCCATATGTAGCTGCGTAGGTAGCGATGGTTATACCACAAGCCCACGACGACGGCGTCGACGGACGACCCTGATAATTTGCTGCGTTAACGTTACTTCAACGGCTTCTTACGACACGGAATTCCCTGTTTACAACGTTTCTGTTTTTTATGCAATTTATCAAAAACGGTCACTTATAGTTTTACATTATTATTATATACTAGTATAATAGTGTAATTTGTTTTTGACATATGAACCTCAACCTGTCAGGGCTCTACCTCGACAAAAGACCTCAGTTTTTATAACTACTACTATCAGGAGATCTCCTGCCCCATCATACTGCGTCGCGAGCTACAATTAAATAAAATGTTTTAATCGATGTTATAGACATTTGTTTGCTGTTTTCTAAGCGTCGCCAGTATTGACTCATACTATATATATCTCAGAAGTACCTAACAAACAAGTCGGCGTGACAACGCTCGTGCACGAGTCGATCGGTCAGAGCGTCGCGTCCATGACACCTAAACGAGCGAGCAGCACCTCTGCTATCTGCTGCTTTGATAAGACATTATTATCTACATATGGCCGGCGCGGGAGGGACGCGAGTGCTGTGACTCGGGGCACAGCCGACGCCGCACATGTTGCGGAACGTGCGGGCGGGCGCGGCGCGCGGGCGGCGGGCGGCGGGCGGCCGCGCCAGGGACGGCACGCACACACGCGCGACGCCCGCGCCCGAGGAGCGTCAGCGCGCCTTATCGCAGCCATCTTTAAACGAGCGCGCTGCACGCTGCACGCCACCGACGTTGGTATGAATTCCTTTCGAGAGCGGCGTTGATGCGGCCATGATAGTAGTTGACGACTGCACTCCTTTCATTGTCCTTTACGTGCGCGTCACTCGGCGGCCACCTCCCTCAAGGTTATGGTAATTACCCGTCCGACCGGTGGTATGCTCGAGAATGAAACATCACCACGGTATATTGATAACAATTTTTATCAATACCGCCTGAGTCCCGTCTAACGGAAAGTCATTTTTATCGCTAACATTTTTTACGAACAATAACAACTTAAAATTAAGTAGTGACTGGCGGCATCTACATATAACACCTACTCGTAGCTATAGTGAACCACAGGATTGGCTAACATTACGGGGATCGTTCAAGCGCACCGAGAAAGGTGCTATGTAGGCACATGTCACCTCTTGAGATAAGTAAGACGTTCTCGTGGCTACCATCTGTGTAGTATCGATCCCGAGAGGGTGGAGTGGGCCGGCATCCCTCAAATTCATCTCCACACGTCGGTGGTTTCAGCTAGGCTTTCGTATTTTCCAGCCTAGAGGCTGACGGGCGGGTGATAAAGGAAACTGCCTACGTAGCCGTCCCCTCGCGGCTGCTCGGCCGTCGTATGGAGCGTGTTGTCGAGGCTATATATAGATTGTGTTGGCGAAGCTGCGAACTGCGACCGCGCCCGCCGCCGCCGCACCGCCGCACGCCCCAGCGCCGCGCCGCGCCGACGACACCGCCCGACGAAAGGTCAATTGGCGCGCAAATTATTTACGTCGCAAAATCCGCAATGTCGCTTACCACTCTATAACATACAGTAAACATATATAACAACAGTATATTATTAGACAATTGATCGTATTAAATCTATTTCCTTTGTCGCTTGTGGTATGTGGTAGTGAATAAAACAAACTTTTGAAAATATGCAACTACTTAATAATGGAAAAGAGAAAATAATGATTTGACACTGGGCTATGTTTCTATGAATTTAGAGGTCTATCTTTCTGGCTACTTTTTAAGAGAACAACCTTTCCGGCAATTTACAGAAAATTGCATATTTGTATGGCAAAACAGAGTATACTATTACCTTTTTTCAAACTAAAAAGAATAGGTCCTCAGTCTTAACAATTTCAATGTTTCGCCATGTTGCATGTGGTGTAAATAATATTATTGTTAAGGCATTTTTTTTTAGTTTCACGCTGCATTCCGTACACATTAGGTTATACACTAGGTAGTGTTAAGACGCTCCATTCCCCATTTTCCGCCGATTTCTAGAGGCATTGGGTGCTGAGTGGCGGAACTCAACACCTCGACACCAAAGCGAAGAAATTAAAATATTTCTTTGCCTTGAGTGGGAATCGAAGCTTCAATCGTTTCCAGTCACACGCTTGTGCCACAGCACCACGATTGGCTTCAAAAATAAGGTATAATGATTGTTAAATTTGACGATTTATTAATTATTTGAATAGATTTATTTATTATTTGAATGGTTTATCCCCGAATCCGATCAGGTTGACAGGTTAGTTGAGCTTCAGAACTGGTTTGCACAAGAAGTGGTAAGACAGTCGAGGCCGAGACGGGCGAACGCTTTGACACGCTAGTTTTGCTTGTTTGCGCCAATAGTCAGTCATGCTTGGAATGTCTTTGCCGATTCAAATACTAACTTCGAGAACATTATGTTAGACAGTTGATAAACAGTAGCATTAAATTAGCTCTTTTATAATAAGAAATACTTGTAAATCAACTCAGAACTCGAGATCATCATCAACTACAACTCCTACATGTTTTAACATGATGAAAATTATATAATTAATTGTTTAATACATTTTAATCTTTGAGTTTTTTTAAAGGATTACATAAAGATTTGTATATATATATATATATATATTTATTTTAAATGTAATATTTTAAAGGTGCTTGTAAACCACTGAACGAAGAATAAGTGTTTTATTTTCATATTGAAATTCAAATGATTTGAAGCCGCTCTTTTGTGTAACGAATTTCAATTAGCCTAAGGCCGTAGTTTATACATATGGAATTTTATTGTATGAATTTTATATTTTACATAAAAAATAAGTTTTGCAAAATTAACGGCTAATTACATATTCAATGTAATTATTCGTTTTATAATATAGTCCACAAATTGTTTTTAAATTATCACTTATATCTGGTGTGTGTTAATATTTTAATTTAATTGTTCTATTATAGTTCCGGCACTCAATACGCAATACCTCCAGAATTGGGTTTAGGATTAGGTTTCCAGGTTCCCTCTGCCTGTCCTGCTATACGGGGAATACAGCTCAAAGCCAAAAAAAACTTATAATCTCAAATGTTTTTCGTATGTCAATTAATATAGTAGGATACATAACACAGAAAGACCGTTTCTAAGACATTACATTACTTTTATAATACATTTCGAGATTTGTAGATGAGCCCTAAACATTACAACGCTGAATCGACTACCTATAGCTATGTTTTTTTATCAGCTTCACGCTGTATCCCGCATGTGACAGGGTAGGCAGAGGGAGCCTAGGGTGAAGACCCCCCGCTCCCCACTTAACGCCGTATTCTGGAGGCATTGCTTGTTGAGTGGCGGAAATCAAAGCCGCGCTTTGCCTCGACACCAAAGCGAAGAAATGAAACTTATAATATTTTATTTCCTCGACTAGGAATCGAACCCACAACCTGTCACGTTTACAGTCACATGCCACTGCGCCACAAGCCACAAAATTAAAATTATCGTTGACCAAAAAATATCTATAACTAGCTTGAATATCTTCAAGTCTTTCTAATATCTTTCGCATAACAACTTTAAATATGTTTTAAGTTACGTAATAATGTACCTATATTATACACGGGGGAACCCGTTCGATGATTCGGCGTGAATTTACTCGACCAGGGTGTTGGGACCGATGGCGGATTGGATACTTCAACTAGAATTCGTGTTGACAATAACAGTAGAAAGACACGTTTTAATTTTGATAAATCATCTAATTTCCTGGCATTATTATATATGATATTTTTAAAGTGTTTTTTGTGTTATTTGTAGTTAAATTTAAATATTAATTTTTAAATACAAATATATTATTTACTTATACTATAAAGACGTCTATTAAGTATTTAATTTAATGTTAGTTTGCTTTATATGATGCTATCTATTTGTATTAGTGGGTCACATATTTATTTTTACCTGCAACAAGGATTAATAGATTTTCCTACTTTAACTGGACACGATATTGTACTTATTATTATTATTATTATCAACAGTCTAAAAAGATTAATACATAATACAAATATAAATGATAGTATTATTTAAAAAAAAACAGTATCAGAATACTAAATTGTTAACATGAATTCAGTAGTAGTGAAGTTAACGTTCTTGCAATTGTCACCCATGTATAAATTATAATACGATGTCAAACGAAAGCAAAAGTGTGCTCTGTCTGTCCTCCATAAACCCAAACGACTCGATATGTACGATACTCGCGATAGGGGAGTCGAACTTGAAAGAGACGAGAGTGAAAGGAATACTTGATTTTATTTTACATAGATCAGATTTGTAATTTTTATTCCTAACTTTTATTTAGGTTAAATAAAATTTACAAATAAAACACAGTAAAACATTATAAATGTAGTTTTGTGGAGCTATTATTGCTTTTTAGCGTATTTTCGTAATTTGTACAAATCATTCATTTTAAAAAGTATATTAGTGTTTATTAAATTGTAGTAGTATCAATATGTATACCCAATATATTTATTTTTTCGTTTTCTACTCTAAAATTGCAGATGACAATATCGTTTAAGGAAAAACTCTTCCAAAGTAACCAACAGTTTAATATTGATTTGCCTTAAAAAATACCAGCACCATGCTACATTCCTCTTCTTTGTCCTTAACATTATAAAATAGCGCTGTTAAGTGAGTGGTTGCTATTTTTGTATCCATTGTCACAACAGGCGGACGTCACCCGCATCGCAGCAGCACAAACGAGCTCTGACTGTATGTGTAGAGAGTATTGGTAGAGACAGAAGTGGTAGCCGACAACCCCGCATCCCCGGGCAACGCCGGGCGCCGGCTGCGGCTCTATAAATACACATTCAGGTGTGGTGAGCGCGCGGGGCGCGGGGCACGCGGGCCGGGGGCATCCGCCTCTGCAGCGCTCCAAACTGCTCGCAGCGGCCAGCGGACCTTAGCGACGCCATATCGATTGCGAGGGCTCCCCTTGTGGCGCGCCGTCGTTCATTGTACTCGGCTCGGGCTGGGATGCCTTCTCCGGCATTTCCTGCCTCCGACTTGTCAAGTTGTCTGCGTGCGGCCGCCCGCGCCCCCCGCGCCCCCACGCCGCTCCCCCGCGCCGGTCTCACCAGGACGTCCGCCAGCTGCTTCAACTACATAAGTGCCTGCTACCTACTAACTCCATCGCGTGTACTCATTTTTTTTAATTTTCACCCTGTCATTCTGAGGGCTGTATAGTAGATACCTGTTTGTTCGTTAATGGTAGTTGTTGTCACAGAACTGCTTCACATATATATTTATACCAAATCTAATACTTTTTGAGAGCTACTAAGTACTAATATTTCTATAATTAAAAAAATATACTCGAATCTCGAATAAAAAATCGAATGAATTCTAATTTGAGATTATAATTCGAATTCATTTTCGTTTTAAAAAGAAGGAAATCTCTAATAAATGACATCTAAGTAGGTCCGTATTATTTGAAGAATCCAAAGAAGAAAGAACATAATTAAATATACTTTTATAGGTAATGTAAATAAAACACAAACATCCATTCTTTCTTTTACATTTACATATGTATATGTATGTAAAGCAACAATATCGCTACATAAGTATAGATAGCACGTATACGGCGGTACCTGCTGACGCTCCTCAGAATTGTCTTGTAACACAATGTGCGATGGGCATCGGCCGTTTTACGAGATCATTTAAATAGTTGAATATTATATATTTTTAATTTAGACATTACATACTTTTCGATTTCTTTTATTGTAGCTATATAGGATAAATACGTAGGTTTATATGAGATCCACGTTATGTCTATTAAGTAATAGTTATAATGTAATTAATATTACTTGAAATACACCTTAAACAACTAATTGCTTCGTTAATTCTTTTTATTATTGAAAGTATTTGATAGCGAATGTGTAGTGAAACCGCCGTTTATTATTTTAATGAAACATATAGGTTTTATGTCCTAGTAATTTCTTACTGTAGCGTTTTTGCGGTAATAATTGTTTACTACAACAAATATATTCATCGCTCAATATTAAAGGGAGGAACGAAATATTTAATTATTATTTAATGACAAAAATAAGTAGCCGTTATATAATAAGTATTTGTTCACGTGACATCATAATAAATATTTAAATATGTATCTTGAGTAGTTCCAACTCTATCAATCGCGTGACGTTTAATGAATAAATATCATAGCAATGTCAACTGAACAGTTTAATATGTAACTAACACCATCACGATTACGATTCCATATGAAATACGTTGAAAGAAATGTACCACGGCGGAGGTCGCCTGCTGCGTCAGCCTCGGTGCCGCAGGAGAAAAACATGGGATCATGTCGGACCCTCCGCACCCGCCCCGCGCCCACGCGCCCTCGGCCCGCCGCCGCGCCGGCCGCCGCCACGGGCGCTGGTCGGTCGCGGGTCGCTTCCTCGCCGGCGACTGCGGAGTGCGGAGTCGCCCTCATTCAGTCGGCGACGCTCGCGCTCCGCACACGGCGCTCGCAGCAGGCCGCGCCCCGCCCCCCGCTGCCCGCCGGCGACCCCTGTCTCGGCACGTTTAACCGACACCGAGCGTTTTTTGTTGCAGCGGAGTATGCTACAACAGATGTCCTCGCCGCACCGCGCGCAGCTCGGCGAGGTCGCGACTCTCGCGCGCGCGCCTCTCTCGTGCGGCGACGCATCTCCGGAGGCCTCCTTGCTCGCGGCGGAGGACTTTGAATTACCGCAGTGTAAAATAAAGAGGAACTACAACTGCGCCTACTGCACCTTTTATACGCAGAACCCGCGCATTTACCTTGTGCACACACGTGACGTGCACTTTGAGCGATTGAAAATTTACGATTGTCCGTATTGCGTTTACGCTTCTCGGCATCTTCAAAAACTAACGAGACATATAAAAATGGTACATGACATTACATTAGAAAAAGATATTAAAGAATCATTACATATACCGTCCACTTCCAACACTGTGGAACAACCGTCAGAAAAGATGGAGGAATTACTCGAGGAAGTAGAAGAGTTTGACGACGACGTCCAGATGGACGAAGAAGATGGTAATGAGGAGACTACAGAGGAGCGAACATTCGACGGTGGCCACCACAACTCCACGGAAGCCGCATCCACAGAGATGCTGTCTGAAAAAAACAATTTTTTTTCGTGTAGTAAATGCAGTTATACAACTCATATTAGAGGAAGATTTACAAAACATATTAAATATCATTCAATGCCCATGATAAAGTGCACTTTGTGTGACTTCAGAACACCGTATAAATGGAACTTAGACCGTCATATGAAAAACCACGGAGGAAATGGAACCTTCCACTGTTATATGTGTAACTTCACCGCAGATATTAGACAAAGTTTGACGGTACACGAAATGAATCATCACCCGCCTCCTGTTGGTCAATCGAGTTTAAGCCGGCGTCGGAACCGGGTGGGCGCCAGCGACGTAACGGCTGGCGTTGATATGACGGATAACAACGCGCTCATTTCGAAAGAGGAGGAAGGGAGCGGAGATTCACGATCCTCACACTCTGCATCGGTGAGTGTTGCCGTGAGCGGGAGGCCGTGTAGGGGCCGCAGTGATCGATGACGTCACGCCTCTTATCACTCCGGCTTCGCTGGGTGACTCCGTGCACTTCGCTCGGCCCCTTGCGCGCCCTTGCATCATGCTTACTTACATCTATGCATGTCGCTCGTGTTTCGTTCGCATTACTCGTTTTTGATCTTAACTTTAACATTACTTTATTATTTGAACTGCTTGACATGTTTGAGTCTGATTTTAATATATTAATCGCGTTTAATGTTAATTATCTTGCGGTTATTTATTCATGTATGTTTAATTTAATATTAACGTACTATTCTTATTATACATTGTAATAGAAAATACCTTCGCAGCTGATGCGTGAAGCTAAACCATAATATTTATTATTATTTTATAAATATATTTTTTATTAGGGAGTTGATTGCGCCTATATATGTATTAAATATAAACGTAATATGATTTTATTTTTTGAACTGTTGCTTGCGAGAAGGTTAAATGAGCAAGCATAAGCTCCAACTATATCATGAACTTTTAAAATAATTAATTTTTACATGTTTGGATAATATGTTTTTGAAAGTACATATATTATTAAGGTTTTTTCTAGCGACACACTCGCGGTTTCGCCCGCTTGCACTATACCATTATTTATTTTCTTATCTGAATTACTTTTGTAATCTAATATTATTATCATTTTGAAGACAATATCCATACATAGACAAAGTTTCAGCCATTTCTATAAAACACTTATTTTTTGGCAATAGTCGCGTACAACTCTTTATATTGACATAACTTTTGTTTAAAGGAAGAAACCATAGTTATAAACTGCGTTTAAATCAGCTTAACCGTTTCTGAGATTAGCATGAAGAAACACACGGACAAAAGGATAAACAATTAAAAAAACATGTTTTTGGGTTCTATTACATTAATGTATCTTCAATGAACAGACAACGATTAATTACAGTTTAATTGTAGAGTTTAATATGTATAGATTTTTTTAAATATTTTTCATTCATAACATACAAATATTAGTTATGTAGTTAAGGATCACCGGTGCGACAATTAGTAACTTATAATTAGTCACTTAAAGATTATTGTTTCAAAGCAACTTAAAGACAAATAAACTTTAAAAAATAATAATTATGGAAAACATTGATAACATTCACTTCATCACAATTATTTCATATAAATAAAGATTATTTATTCTCTTAATTATAACTCCTGTTTTATGTTTATATAACTAACGTTTAATTTTGAAATTTCTATATAAGTATAGCAGATTTTTTTTTATAAAAATGTTAATTCCCTACACAAAAATACCATACTTCACAATTTTATTTGTTTATTTCTTATTGCCAGTATAAATAAAAAATATCAGTAATTAGTATTTATAATATATTACTATTAAGTATTCATCTAAATATGATTACTTTATTTTCACTAACAGTAAGAATATTTTTCCGTCTTTTCAGGAAATGGGTCTACAATACGTGGAAAAGGAAACTATTAGTTGCAACAGTGACTCTAACGACGCTTCCACTTCTGACTTTGGTAGAAAAGAGAATATGCAAATAACAAATGAAACAGATGTCAATTTCTTATCAGAAGACGTTAAGAACCATAAGCAAAGTAGAAAAATTCCACGGCCTATCCCACAATTAATACCTTTAAACGCTTCAACGCCAAATCAAAGTAAAACTAGTGGTGAACCTCCTTCTAAGAAACTTAAAGAGTCTGTACAGTCACCTGAAGTGAATAATGCTCAAAAAAATGATAATCTTCCTATAGATATCAGTCTCACTCCAGTTAGTAATAACAATTCAAAAGACACATGTGTTCGTAAAAAGAACGAATCCTTCTTTGATAGGCTTAAAGAACGATTATTAACAGAAACAGGAGAAGAAGGATCACTAATTTGTAAAAATTGTGGATTCGAGAGTAAATGCTTGTCTGAACATTCAGTTCATGAAAAAAATTGTACATCCTTTGCAAATCGTCAATTAACAAACTCGTTACATTCCAGTTTAGGATCGACACGGTGTCAAAACTGTCGACATAGGTGTAAATCAAGTGCCGATTTGTATATACATATGCAATCTTGCAAAAAGAAAGATGTAATACAAGAAATAACGTCTGAAGTACATAACCAAGACAGCAGTGAGGCTGTCGCTATCAGTTGTGAAAAAGAAGTAGAGCCGCATCCTATGGAAAACGTTGTTTTTGTATGGAATAATATAAGTCACGATACAAATAAATTTGATACACCTTTAGACATTAGCATCAACGATGATTCTACGCTACCAGAACAACATAGAAATTTCGATTCTGAAATAGTTGATGATAATGATGGTGAAACCATGAATTTGTCTCCTAGTCAAGCGGTTGGTAAAAAAGTATTTAAATGCCCATATTGTCTATTTTGGGCATCTACGGCTTCAAGATTTCACGTTCATATAGTTGGACACTTAAATAAAAAACCTTTTGAGTGTTCTTTATGTAAGTATAAATCAAATTGGCGTTGGGATATAACAAAACATATTAAGTTAAAATCCGCTAGAGATCCTGAACATGCCGACGCTAAGGTAATTATGACCGATGAGACCGGTCGCCGTAACTACAGCAAATATAACAAATTTCTAGCAATGCCCAATTTGAATGAAAATGGTGAAAATAAATTTCATTATATTGATCAAAGCATATCTGCAGATACTGCGTTAGATGATGAGATGTTCAATGATTTAAACGAAAGTGTGAATCAGCCCTTCGAAATGCCTCTAAACTTGCAAACACAGAGTCTAGAAAATAAATTTGAATATGACGATAGAATATTTGATGCAAAAAAACCAAAAAGGACGCTGTGGAAGTGTAAGAAATGCAATTACAAGTGAGTATATATGAATAACCATTTCCGAGATTATCTTCCAAAATTAATTTGAATTTTATTTATACTTAAAATAAATCTTTTATTCAACTCGTTTGTGAATTAATAGTTATAAACATTTTCTAAACAACAACTTTTTAATTTTACAGAGATTCATCCAAAGAGGCACTGTTGGAACATGTCCGTGAGCATTCTAAGCCAGATGATGGAGAGGAAATAAGGGTTCCAAATAATATTAACAAAAAGCCAGATAACATGCCAGATCCAGCTGATTTGGCGTATAGATGCGGACACTGCAACCAGCTGTCCAACTGGAAACATGTTATACAGGTTAGCATACAAGTGCTGATGGTTGTAGTCATTGATTTAAACCACATTTAAACATATTTATAATTTTAACTGTTTTTTAAATTTTATCATAAAGGATAAAAACTCATTTTGCATATTAACATTTTACACATTAGGAATTTAAACTGAAAATTATAATATTATTGTTTAATAATTAAAAATATAACTGTTATACTTTTCAGAGACATTGTCGCCTGAAGCATGATGGAGTGATTAAGGTGATAACAACAGTTAAGCCAAAACCTGAGTCTTCTTCTTTATCAACAAATGAAATTAACAGTGACACTTGCACGAAATGTCCATTTAAAGCAACAGACAAAAACATGCTTTTGGCACACTTACAACAACATCAACCATCACCACAGTCAATATTCAAATGCTATTTCTGCCCTTTCTTTGTAAAGGATGAACACGAACTCATTCAGCATCTTATTTTGCACGGTATTACTGATCCCGAGGATTACATATCAAAGGCTATGGGGTGCAAATCTCCTTTACCAGAACAGGCACATCAAAGTCTATTAAACCCTTCGTCAACTAAACGTCATCGATGCACCGAATGTCCATATGAGACGAATAGTAAGTCTCAGTTTATGTATCACGAACAATTTCATCGCCTCCCTGCTGACACTCCATATAAATGTCAAGAATGTAATTACAGTGTATCGAAGAGGCATTTGCTTCACCAGCACATGCGTGTTCATGGAATATTTGCAAAGAAGAACGATATGGAAACTGACTTTGAAAGTACACCATGTAATTCTAATCAAATAGATCCGCAAAGTGATTTTTCCATAAACCTTGACGAAATTCCGTTTGTATGGGTATCGGCGAAAAATGAATTTCACAAAATGTATAAATGTCGATATTGTTCATATGTAAATTCCCAAAAATGTAAAATTCCAAACCACGAAAAAATACATTGTGTAGTATTTGAAAATAGTGACATTACAATATACAAATGTCTTGAATGTAAATTTACTTGTGATAATAGGGGAAGATTAGCTGAACACTCTAAAACTCACGGAGAAATATACGGGCGTATTTACTGTCCAGTAGAGTGTGATATCCCAGACGAGGAGCAGATAGCTAAGTTACGTAAAGTAATTGATCAAGATAAATTAAATGCTACGGACGAATTATTAAAAGATGAAGAAAATCAAAATGAAATTAAAGAAACCAAAACTTTATATTTCTGTCAAAAATGTCCGGCAAGATTTTTTGCTGACAGCGAACTAAAAGTTCACGACAAGTTTCATGATTTAACATTCCAGAATAAATGTAAGAGCTGTGAATTTTCGGTGCCCCAGGAGAATGAATTAGTTGCTCATAACTCTGTACATACCGACGAATATAACACCAAAACGAAAATGCTTAAATTTGTACATAAAATACATGCTTTATATAAAGATCCAAAATTACAATTTGTTCACTGTCCGTTGACATCGGACGTGACTTGGGTCGTCGCTAACCCAGGCAAAAATTATGATTATGGCGATTTAATAAGGAGATCAGAAACAAAACACACCCCTAAACAGTATTATTGCAAAGAATGTCCAGCTAAATTTTTCAAAACTTCTGCTTTGAGCTATCATGTGGGGTTACATGGCAGTGATGGTGACCATAAATGTAAGAAGTGTAGTTATGCTGTCAAAAACCTCGGAAATCTAGCTAAACACGAGCTCTTACATGAAAATGTACCTAAAGCTTCCAGCTGCGATTACGAATCTGGAGAAGATATGGATTATAAGAATATTCCTTTATCGGGCACTGATTTGTTTCAAAGGAAGACTGAAGCCCAGAAAAGAGTTTTAACGGACAAAGATAAACTCGTGAAACCTAACGATCACTTTCCCCCAGTACTACAAGCCGATCCACAATTTGGTTATTTGATGCATGGAAATCCGGAATTTATATACCCTACATACCTTAAAAATGGCCGGCAAAAAGAAAAACGTTATAAATGTCACAAATGCCCATCTGCATTTGAAAAGAGAGAACAATATAAAATACATTTATCTCTACATGGATCAAAACAAAGATACAAATGTGAAATTTGTGACTACTCTGTTAAATATTATGCAAATTATGTACAGCATATGAGAAAACACCAAATGAACGATGAAGCGCAAGCCGAAAGGAAGAAAGGTATCAACGGTTTCGTTGAAAACGAGTCCGAAAGCACAGCAAATAAAGGCGATGATAGCGGAGATAATATTAAATTAGCTATCAAAACTATGCCTAAAAGACCGGTGCGGAGCGATTTTCAACAATTTTCTGTGAGTGACCAGCAAACTCTTAGGTTACTGCAGCGTCGTCGCTCAATGAATAAAAATACAAAAGAAGGTAGCATGTCCGAACTTTCTCCTACCAAAGACCGAAAAATGCATACGTGCATTTTTTGTCCCTACACTAATCAACGTCAAGATGCCCTAAATAACCACTACAGGCGACATGATGATTCATATGTATTAACCAGTGGTAATCATAAATGTTCGTACTGTGATTTAGTAGTTGTACAATCACATTTCCTTCGAGAACATTTAAAAACACATTTTAGTTATCAGAAAAACCTAAGCCCTGAATGTTTCGTGGCCAACGAAAATGTTACTTTTACGATCACCAAGTTAGATGTTAGTGAATCAACTCGAGATTTCAAATTAGTTATGTTAAATCAAAGTAAACTGTGCAATGAAAATAAAACATTTGTTAAAATTAAAACAGGTGAACTGTTTGTCGAATAGTTCTAATTAAAAGTAAGTATTTAGCATCAATAATGTATATAGTTTTTTAAGCAGTTTTTGGGTTTTTCTATACTGAGAGCAAAAAATGTATCTGTTGATATTCACCAAAGTATAACTTGCCATATTAGATTAGAGATTTGGCAAACGTTTTAATATCATAGGTATCACTTCATTGTAATTAATATATTATTTGGCCAGTAAGTAAATTAAATTTAAGTGTTTTTAATTATTAGGCTTACAATGAAAAATTGATTTGAGAAAAAATCTTTTGTATACAATAATAATTTTGATGTTGTATCAAAAATATATTGTTTAACTTGCTTTCTTTAATAAATAATGAGAGGGTAACTATATTGATTTTTAAAACACCAGAGGCATAAAAATATGCTTAAAATTATATATTTTGTTTTCAGAAAAAAGTACAAATTTTTACAAAACTACATCCTCATATTATGTACATCTTTTTTAAATATAAATTAAAATTATAAAGCTTAAAAAATCATGTAAAAGAAATATTTTGGAACATGTATATTTTTCAATTCCATTTATAATGTAGAATAGTATAGAAGTACTGACTATGTAAAATATTGAATTTATGATAGTTTTCCTATTGCAAAATTTAAACCTTAGATGACCCTCATGTTGAGTGACTATACATATTCAGAAATAGTCACAGTTAGGTGTTGTTAGTCTTGTGTGTATAGTTTAGTATTTTTGCTTTTAGAAGCATCTTTTTTGCTTGCATAGCAAACCCGTATATAAAATGAATAAATATTCATAAACAATATAGTCTACAAAACAAGACAATAACATGTGAACTTTTAAAACAGTTAACTTTTTGCAATATTATATACATATTCCAGTATATTTTTGCACAGTATCTAAACAAAATTGTATGTTATGGTTATGCTGTTTTTTATATAAAAAGCCCTTTAAGGGTACATTCCTGTTGTAAATTGAGAAAATATAACAATGTGATATATATTTTGTTGTTTGATTTTTTTTGCATTTCATTAAATAAAAAGATATGGATAATCTGTAAGCAAGTTAATTTATTTATTAAGATTAAAACTAAGTTTTTCTTATCTACTTCACACAATTCCATTGTCAATAGCAATAAGTCAATGCAATGAAATAGGAAAACATAATTCATATTAAAAGTGAAGAATATTTATTTGATACACAAGTGTACCATATACCATTAAAGATACACTATTATTCTAAAGTTAGTAAAAGCAGTCTTAACAGAACTTCCAGCGATTTCCACATTCATTGCAGAGAACGAAAGTAGTCATAGGTTCATCAGAACTCCTTGTTTGAAGTTGGTTGTACGTACAATTCTTCTTCTTACATTTTCCACATTTGAGCATCTCTGTTTTAGTACCCTGAACAGTTGCAAGTTGAGCATCATCAATTGCTTCTTTAATAAATTTCTCCCGCAATTTTTTCATTTCGTCACTTGCCATTTCTTCTGGGGTCATTTTGGCAAGACGTGATGCAGTAATCACTCCATTAAGGAAATTAGTCCTTAAAGTAGGATTTTTGATATCTTTTAAATTAGCCACTCTGGACCGAACCCTGTTTTTGTATCTCATATCTGTATTTTTGAACTCTCCATAAATGCATTCCTCTAATTCCTCGGCAAGTTCTTCAGGGGAAGCACAAGCATTTGGATTTTCACCATCAATCTTTAATGCTTGAGTTAATAATTCTCGACATTTAAGTCTGACAGCATCGGTAGTGTTTGACTGTGGTGGGAATGATGCAGGCAATTTTTTATCTTTTTCTTTGTCATCTTTTTTTTCTTTATCTTTACTTGAATCCTTTTTAGGTTTAGATGAATTGCCTGATTCCTTAGATGGTGTTGCTGGTGTAGATAAAAACTTTTTCCAGTTTTTAATAAGAGTTTTGCAAAGAGAAATTACTTCCTCATCCTTACTAGATTTTCGTAGTGCATTAACAGTCATACCTATTCTGGTTTTAGTCAAGACGTCCAAATTTATCGCCATAGTTTGTAGAACCTTCAAAAGTTCCAACGCCTCTTCTTGACCCTAAAATGAAACAATAGAAAAACTTCTTAAATCAAAACTTATAATTGCGGCATTCGAATAACCATGTTGTTATTGAGTATTTATCTAATATGGCAAAATATAATGATATATCACGTTTAAATACAGTTATTATAAGTTATAATATTCTAAATAAACAGAAATGAAACAAACGACAATGCTTTTATTTATACAGCATTTGTATCCGGACAACTTATTGTGGTTTTATTATATCTATCACCACACCTACCGTGCCATCATCTGATGTCATCTTTGTTAGTTTCTTTTGTATTTTCATTACATCCTCTTCGACGCTCATTTTTACTTCTAAATTGATCAAATTCAATTCCCGCCTAATTTAACAAACAATATATGAAAAATATTGGTAAATCGACCACCATACTATACAAGCATAGACTAGAAAAAATTGATAATATGTCAAAATGTCACTTTATAACTTGCCAGTTGTAAAAATTTGAATCTTTAAAGTCAAAACGATACAATTAGTAAAATATACGGTTATAATAGATAACAATAATCAAAATGATATATATTATATATATATATATATATATATATATATTATTAAAGATTTAAATATAGTATTTTTTATTTTTAATTTTCATCAACTTAATACTAATATATAAAAATATTTGGACTTAAATTACTGCCACATGAGATGCCAATGCGACTATCATTGTGCTGAAAGCTATTTCAGTTAAGAGTTTAATAGCGAAAGCCTTGACCGACATCTTAAGAGGTTATCGCTTAGCTGTTGGATCAAGAAATGGATGCAGACGAAAATTTTAATACAGTTTTTATTAGATTCTTCTTGTATAATAAAAGTACTTATATATTGTACATACAGCGTGGAAGCGTCTCCAATCCTTTTACGGGAGCATTATATAGGGTTAAATATTTTAAGCCCCAATCTAAAGAAATAAATCAAGATACCTAAACAGTTTAAAGGTAGATTTTTTTTAAATTTCATATTGTTTATCCATACTGTATTTCATGTGACGCAGTTACGAATAGATAACAATAACGTAAACACCTTCTACCACAAAAATATTACGAAGTGTTGCCGATCTGCCACTTTTCATTTTCAAAAAAACATATTAGAACGAGAAAGGGATATCTCTCTATTAAAAGAGAATTATGTATCTATATATATAAAAGGACTTGTTCTGACTGACTGAGGCCCCCCTCGTTAAAACGGCGTGTGATTACACACCCAACGCGCTCCCTAAACGCAGACGCCCGCGTAGCGTCCTTTTAGACCCCGATGACGCCATTACGATAGCGAATGCCCCGTATGTAGGTAGGACTCACTCTACACATACACGACACAAACACCGTCGTCGACGGAATCGACGACGAAGTCCAGTTTATTCCACGGCTCGGCCGCGTCTCGGCGCGGTCGGGTCCAGCG
>DWAP01000731.1:0-19121 GCA_018230625.1 Heliconius eleuchia
TCTGCCTACCCTGCTGTGTGCGGGATACAGCGTGAAGCTGATAAAAAAAATATTAAACATCTTTCCAGTTTAAGGTGCCTCTGCATACGAATAACAAATAACTATGTATGTAGTTGAGTGGCGAAACTCTACACGCTTTGTCTCGACACCAGAGCGTAGAAATGTAAGTTTAAATAAATATATAATTTCCTCGAGTGGGGATCGAAGCCACAACCAGTCGCTTTTACAGTCACAGTTTATGCCCCTGCACCACGACTGGCCTCAAAAAAACTCTAGTAACGTGGCAAACCAAGATCCAGAATTCTTCGTTGAAAGGAATCTAGGAAACGGAGGATCCTACCCTGCTATAACCATAATACGAATGATGTTAGAAAAAAAATCTGGTGATAATATTTTAATTTAGATCTTTTGAATCGAATTGCTTAAACACCTTGTCACGCACATTGACTCTAATATCATTTTTTGTTTATAATTTTAAGTTAGTTTTCACGCCTTACAGCCGCATCGTAATATATTTCCTTTGTAATTTAATTTTTATGATCTAATATCGTCACGAAATAACGACACTATTACGCTATAGAGGAAGTTTGTAAAGCATAACGTCTTTCAAACACGATCCTAAAAAAGAAATCTTTTTTGCTTCATTTAAAATGGGCTACCTGAGCAGTGTTTTGTTTATAGAAAAGTGGCACAAAATTCTCTAAAATTATATTTACAGTAATAATTTTAACGGCCGCAATGGTAGACGGAATTTTAACTTTAACATGAGTTATTACGAATTATATAATATATTGAAATTGTACTTTGTTTACTTGTTTTATAAATTACTAATTATAATATTTTCACAGCAACTGATTTAAATCATTGAAAATAACATGAAGGTAATACAATGTTGTGAACTAGATAATAAAATATAGTTGTTTTTTTTTATATTGCTCACGCTGTATCCCTTATATAATGCGGTAGGCAAAGAGAATCTGGAAACTAAATGTTGAGATAATTCGTTCCAATTGAGATACTTCCGTTTTCTACTTTTTGCGGAAATTCTAGAAGCATTGCGTGTTGAGTTTGTCTTGACACTAGAGTGAAGAAATGAAAATATTAACTATATCATTTTCTCAAATCCTCTCCTACTCTCTCATCATTTAATTAATAGTACTAGTTAAATATGTTACGTACTTCTCAGTCTAATACCGACGGGGTCGCACGGACCCTCGCTGAGTGCGCATTTGATATGACGTTGCATAGTTCCTCGATCAGCCAGAGTTCTTTCCAGCTGAATGTCGGACATTTGGGGCGCCGCCGTCACGGTGACGCATATTATAGAGATTATAAAAACTGGTATTGATGCCTGGAAAAGTAAACAATATTGGATATTACGATTTCAATCACAGCATTTCAAATATCTTAAAGTGCAGGTCTCAAACCAGATCAAATATTATATCTTAATGTTGTATTCCGTATATAGCCGTGTGAGGACACTCCGTTCTCCCCGTTCTCCAGAGAATTTTATAGATTTAGCTTATTGAGTCGCGGGACTCAGTGCTTCGCTTTGTCTTTCAAGGAAAGCAAGGAAATGAAAATAATTATTTTTCCAGAGGCAAATCGAATTCGCAATTGTCGCGTTTACGAATGCTTGAAACACAATAGGTGGGACAGCGATTTAATGAAACAACTCTATTGAAAATCTGTCGATCTCAGATAATAATAAAAGATCTGAGATAGCTCTAAAATGAAATAAAAATCTAATGTAGCATTTTATCTATTTTCAACGACAATACGAGCAATAAAATCAGTATTAACTATTATGAAATTAGAAACGTGAATAGAGAGACACGTAACGAGAGATTAATTAATTAGCTTCACGCTTTATCTCGCATGTAGCCAGGTAGGCAGAAGACGCCTAGTGTAAAGACACTCCAGCCTACACTCTCCGCCGAATTCTGAAGGCCGCGCTTTGCCTACAAATTAACCAATATGTCAAATCGAATCGAATATAGCTGAAAGTGGTTTTGACTGCCACACATGTATAAAGGTACAATTATGGAAGCACTAACTAGGAGTTTAAAAGTTGTAACAGGCATAAAAATCGATTAAATACGTCTTCATCCCTATACCTTAATTGGATGGATGAATTTCAAGTAGGTTCAAATAAATTTTTTCATATGTCCCTAAAATTTTTTGTCCGAATAATGATATGATGATTCTATTGCAAAAATTTAAACCGTTACTTCTATTTTAGTAATAAGATCTAAGTGTGGATAATGGTACGTATTCGTTCAAAAATTATTTAAATTTTTAATCTTATATATATATATATATATATATAAAAGGGACTTGTATTATAATAAAAATAAGTAAATTTTTTAATTTATCTTTTTCATTTAATTATTAGCGTATGACTCAACACGTCGATAAAACCGGAAGACTGTATATAATAAATTAAAGTAGATATCCTTGCCAATTCGGTTCCTTGAAAATTGTAGAGCAAAATTTTTACAACTTTTCAACTTAAACATCTTAGTACAGTCAATAATAAATATACATTTAGTATACAATATAAAAGGAATTAGAATATAATCTTTATACACATAAGGTGTAAATATAAGTAAAAGAGAAACAAATAACTTATAATAATATATTGATGGAATATTGAAAGTTTAATGAAACTTGTAACTTTCACTTTTTTTATCTTCACGTTGTGTCCCGCAAAAAGCAGCACAGGCAGAAAGAATCTAGGAACCTAGCGCTAAGACATTTCGTTCCCCTTAAGACACTTCCGTTCCCCACTTTTAGCTAAATTCTCAAGGCATTAAATGCGTGTTAAATGGAAATCAACGCCGCACTTTTCTTTGTTTACTATTCACTATCAATATCAATCAACTAGTAAATTAAAACAAAAGTTATAAATATTTAGAAAAGAGAGGCCTAGATATGGCTCAAGTTCTTAGATTAGTTCGTCATAATAAAAATAGTATAATATAATGTAAGCGTGCATGAAGAAGAGTAGGATTGTAGCATGCTAATTAATAAAATTATAAAACATCTATGTATTGCAAACATCTTTAAAATTTACTACTTAAGTCACACCAAATTCTTAAAATTTTATCATTTATCTTTTATGCCCTTTCACAAAGTTAACACTAATTTCAAAATAAACGGTTTTTCACATGTACCTATTTATATGTTCATAAATAATATTTAAAAAAACAACAACAACAACATTATGTTTTTTTTTTTAAATAAGACATCTTCATAGTCTACAGATTATAATTAACGCAATACGCGTCCAAGTGAATCTTAACACATTTTAACTATATCAACGGCAAATAAAAATAATTATAATATGTAAATACCTGCATTTTTCGTAAAAATTATCCAGTAAAACTTTAAAAATCCTGATACTCTAAGTTGAAGTAGAGCATAAAACGGAGTAAAAATTTTACAGGCCTACCATTTGGGCAAGGTGCGGTCGACGCATAGGGTCAGACTGTCTCAATCATCGCATTAACTAATCTGGACTCCCTCCCCTTGAGGTGATTAGGGCGTCAATGTGTTTTATGATAACTCGTTACTACGAAATCCGACCGGTCCCTCTGATCTCTTTGTTATTTTACTCGAGTCGAGGTATCTTGTTAAAACTTTTAAGTAGTTAAGAAGATAAGGTTATTTAGAACGTTCTTAATGAGGACGTGATTGTCCTGTTCTTATAAACTGTAATAATGCGGTCACTCAAGAAGTAAGTAAAAATGTGAAGACAAAGCATTTGGCGGAGCTTAATCATTTTATAAGTATTAGTTGTAATGAGTCAATAAAAGTTAACAATGTTTAGTTAAATGTCATATCTTTTAATATAAATACTTAGTTATTTTATGGTATTATCATTTTCCGAAATATTTAGAAATATATAGAAAAATATTTTTATAATGGGAATAATATTTTTTCGGCCTTCATTACTATTTTCTATTTGTTAATGGCTATTTTTTTCTTTCTTCACGTGCCGTTACGCAGTTCACTCCGAATTTTTGAGACATTGCGTGTTGCGTGGATGAATCATCCACTCAACACGCAACGTTGCGCTTTGTCTTGTTTCAAGAAAAGGAATAAAAATAAAACGTTTTATTTCTCCGAATGGAAATAGAAACCCACAATCGTCGCTTTCACAGTCACTCGCTTGTGCCATTGCGCCACAACTGCCTCTACCTATTTATTAATATATTATATAGCTCTTTAGCTATTTTAACAATTTACTTGTAAAGATGTTTTTAACTTAGAATTTTAAAAATCACTTATTCTGTGGCAAATGATAAAAATAGTCCTAGGTCTCTTTTTTATCGTAGGATATATGGATTTATAAAAATAAATTGGTATGTGGTTTATGGATATACACGCTACTGTGCATCTTCTAGTGTCACTACACTAGAAGACGCACAGTAGCGTGAATATCCATATTAATTATAAAATAATATTTAGAATTATAACGTACGTCTAAGATTATGTGAATATACATGAGAAAATATTTGTATAAAATTTTAAATGTTATGCGTTGACTAACTATATATTAAGATTACCATTATTTTACATGAATTATATTTTATACAAGTACAAATTAAATTATGTTAAGTATTTAGTTTAATATATAAAATATGTTAGAAATAGAAGAATTATATTAATCAAAGGAGGTTGGAATTTATTAAAATTTTTAATTATTTCTATAATTTTTTTGATGTTTTTTCAGACTGATTTTAATGCTGATTTTTATTTGCCGTTACCATTATGTAAGTGAACTTTAAAATTGTATGTACGAAGCCTTATTTTAAAATGTCAAGCAAGGCAGCTCGCGATTGTGCACAGACTAAAAAGCGGCGCAAAACACTTGTGCAATTCTTTCTGATCGCATAATAAGTTTCCTTAAATTATAAAATTGAATTAAATAATTAATAATAAACATTATCTTAACTTAGTTTCATAATTTGCATATTGTATTAGTGACATAGTACATTGATTGTGTTGTTAAATATGAAAAAAAAATTAAGATGACTAATTAACGAGTTGTCAGTCAATCATATGTTAGTAATTAATGATGTCAGTGTTTGTTTATTAATGACAGTTTTGATAAACATCTCAATATGAATCTTCCTGGAGCTGCTGGAGAATCGTCTTGCAAACGACAAGAAAATGGCGACGCTACAGAACCTGACCGCCCACTAAAGAAAGCTCGTTTTGCTTGGGAAGTTAAGGGCAAATACCATTTAAGAAATGGAATGTCTGAAGTGAAACCTACCACAACAAATGAATCTGAAAGAGCCGGATCCTCTTCTCAACATTGCGAATCTAAATTGATTGGTAATACTGAACAAAACCTTGAAATATTAGGTGACTACTTATTGAAACAGGATTTTAACACCTTAGATTCGATTACTGATTCGAATTCGTCTTTAATGCCTAGTTCTAGTTGCTCCATGGAAAAATTGTCGTATCCTACCTTTGAGAATTATACAGCTGTTAGTGATAGTAGCAGTAGTAATGATGAAAGAACATCTGTTTCAAAATCCTTAGTATATTCTAATAAAGATGCAGAAGACCAGTGCATTGCTCGATGGCAAGCAAGACAGGTAATCATATGAAACATATTAGCATTTATTAAAAAGTTTTTGTTTAATTTTTTTTTCTATACATTGATCATGTAATAATCAATACTTTAAAAATTTTCAGATCGCAAAATGTTTTGTTGACAATACTATAAATAGAGTTCTAGACAACTGGATGATTGTACCGCTTCCTACTGATGTGGACAATAATAGAGTGCGAGCTTTAGATGCAGCCGAATTTATAAATAATCTACCAGATGACAATAGTGTTGAAAATGAAGCTATTCTTATGGCAATATCAGCACATGGATTACAAAACAACTCCAGTTCAAGTGGAAATGAAAATGATATTGAAAATGAAAATTTACATAATACCAACAGAGATTTGTTTCTATCACCGCCAAGTAGCCCTCTACCATCTGATGATGAGATCAGTTCAGAAAACAAACTAAACAAAAGTACAACACAAATGGACGAAAATTCTGCAAATAACTTAGATATGTCATGGGGATTCACAAAGGAAGTAAATCAAAATAATAATTTACCAATAAATTTTTATCCGGAAAGTTCCAGTTCATCATACCAATATTTGAGTGAATCTGACAATATGAATAGTAGTAATATTGAATATGATGGTGATGAAAATGTAAGCACAAATGGTGATATAGTTGGCAATCATTATGATTTTTTTGATGCAGCTGTATCATTCGCAATACAATATAAAGGCCTCACATCCTATGGGACAGACTATGGCTAAAATTGGACACACTGAACAAAAATTCCTATTTATTTCAACAGTTTCAAATTAAAGTTAGAGTTATTACACATTAAGAATATAAAATAGTTTAGAAAACATATAAAAAATTTAATGTAGCAGGATTTGAACTCACACCTCTTGAAATCCAATTAAACGGTGTGTGTTTATCCCCATGCATTCCATTTTTTATACATTTTCTAAAAAAAATCCTATTTACTGACTTAAGTTACATTATAAGTAGTTCTTGGATATAATGAGCGGTGCGAACTATTTTATCATAAATTGTAGATAAAGATATATCTTATATAGTATCTACTATGGTACTGCCATAGAATTCTACTGTTACCATATTTTAAAAGTTTTAAGTTAATGTTGTTCACATATTAACTATACTAAAAACCACTAAACATTGGGTCTCCTACATAAGTATGAATTATTTTGGTCAGTTAATACTTAAAAAAATTTTGTACACTTGTTTATTTTCATATTTAATAAATAATTTAGTTATCCAGTAACTTTTAAAAAACTGTTTTAAAAGAAAAAAAAATAACTTAAATTGAAAAAATATTTAGATATAATTAAATGTTGTCAACAGAAACATGACGCCATTGTAGCTCAGTGAGACCTCGTCTGATGATAAACAATTTGATCGAGGATTTAATTATCATTGATACTTCTTTGGGGATTTCTCCATAGGTTAAATGATTTGTTGAAGTGTAAAGAGGATAATTTTACCCTTCCCCACTCCGGTAAGGCAAATTGGAGTGTTGGACTACTCAACACTCAACCTTTGAATTTAAAAGAAAGGAGTGTCTTGACACTAGTTTTTCTTTACTTAAACCATTATATGCATGATCTTGTGAAACTAAAAATTCTAAGGAACACTTTTAAACCACGTAATTTTCGATATTTTTTTAAAATATCATATTTAATAAGTTTCTGCTTTTCATTTTATAAGCTTCTTATAATCACCTTATGTTATAAAACTTTGCACAATTTAATGTTTCACATAGTAGTTATTTCTTTTATATAGTACCCATAATTAATTATATGTTGTTAAACTGTCTTCTTTTTAATTTGAAAGTGAGGTGGCAGCCCTAAATCTGTGGATATATTATTTGATTGTGATATTACGTTTAACCAATAGTTTCATACACCATGTGAGAGTACAAATATTCATGTGGAATTTTCATTCATTAAGATATCGTTTCGTAAATTGTAATCTTAAATGTTTATTAATTAAGTTGTGCTTTAATATATTTTTATATAGACATTTTTACTAAGTTTTGTACTCAATTTCTTTTACTGGTTTATTTAATTGCTGATGTGATGTGCAATGGAGATATTATTAATTATGCAGCTTCTTTGTAATAGTTTAAGTCTGTATGCCATAATGTCATGTGTCAATAAAATATCTATATATGTAGATAAATGTTTTCTTTTTTAAAGGTTTTTTTTTTATTTTCTCAAGGAGAGAAAATTAACCTCACTTATCAAACTGATTTCATGGTAAATTATTATAAATTTAATGTAAATCAAGTACTAATTAACGTATCTGGGTATTGGATATATATAAAATAAAAAATGCTCAATAACAATTTTATTATTGCTTGTTATTATTCACATAATACAAAATAAACTATGCACAAGTTTAAGACCACTGATGTAATTCTATTTGACTTTATAAAATCTGAAATACAACTTGCTATCATTCACAACAGTAGTGTACGTACAGTGGGCCAGACGACTGTACAATGTAGAATAAGAAATATATATATTCTTAGATTCATTCGCTGTATCCCGCATATTGCATGTTAAGCATAGAAAATCTCCGATTCTCACTCACCGCTCAATTTTCTACTCAACGCAACGATCCCTTGTTACCAGAGCAAGGAAATGAAAATAATTCATTTCACTGAGTGGGAATCGAACCCACAACCGTCACGTTTACAGCCACACTGTGTCGCTGCGCCACGACAGTCTCGTCGAATATATATTATATACTTCTATATAACTTGTATAAGTCCCAGTGTGCGGCCCAGTGTGCGTAGCACATAATTAATATATAGGGGACTATTCGTTTCTATATTTCCGGGACCAAAAACTAACTGTACAGTCCTTTTATAATAAAAGAAAATAAACAAATACAAAAATATCGAATTTCTCGTAAAATCATTTCGCTTATTATTATTTTTTTCTACTATATCCATAGTCTGTGTGACACCGGAAATATAAATTATTCGAAATAAGTGGATTCGAAACGCAGTCTCCGATTAATAATTGTGATGTTCTCACGATAATAATATTACATTACATTCATGGCCGCGTATCCTAGACGATAAATTTCTAATTATCCAGTAACTGTACAAGGGTTAATTATTCTATTCATATTCGTCGAGTTGTTAAATATATGTACAAAGTTAATAAAAAAAAACCTCTTCACTGCCAATCTCTAAGCTATCGTAATTAACTACACATAAAACAATCCAGCAAGCTGTTTTCTTGTTTTATTCTTTTTTTTTATTTTCGTCACATCTGTAGATATAGTTTAAAAAAAACTATATTCTCTATATATTAAGAATTTTTCATTGATTTTATCATTACAAGGGTAACGATGTACTCGATGATTATGGAAGGAACAGGGTAAAATTAAAATATGGTGACATAAGTATATCAACAGATATGACCACATTTACATTTATTTTTCCTAACTGATATGAACCAACCATATAAAACTTGACCACTGTTATATATGAAAATTACAATGTTTCACTATTAATGTTAAATAAAATAAGAAATAATTTGTATAATATAATAAGAAATTATTAAGCAAATTATAATAAAAGCTTCTTTAATATTATTTTATGTCAATCTCAAGTAAATGTCATGTTGTTAATTTTAATTTCTTTTTTAAATTAGTCAGTTTAGTTTTTTTTCTAAATTAGTTATTAAAATACACATTTACAACCAACTTAGAAAAAAGAATAACTAATAAAGAAAAAAAAATCAAAGAGAATTTTCCTTTCTAAGTTCAAAGAAGTGACAATTAAAATTAACTTTAAAAAGTCAAAAAAAAAATATCAATACGGAAAAACATAATAAATTATTATTACAAAATAAACATTAACACATTGTTATTTTCAAATATTTACATGTGGTCGTACAAATCAGTATGATGCATACATTGTGTTGTTGTCGTCACAGGCGTATTATCAATTCATGTAACTAACTTATGTCATGGTATTCATAAAATAAATAAAATACGTTATTTTCACAATCTCATTTAAACGTTAATAAAATAAAAATAAATGTTGTTATCAAAATTGTATATATGACTTAGGCACTAATTTGCTGCGTTGATTTCCTTATTATACATACAAAAAATGGTTAATAAAATGTTATACAAGTTTTGGTTCAATTCACACGTCACAATATAAAATAATATATACTATATAGCAAAATAAAAGTTGCATTACTAAATAAAAAAATTAACCGTAGCGTTTTCGCAAAACTATGATTTTGCGAGAACCCTACGGTTTGCAATCAAAATTTAGGTGCACTCAAAAATACTGGGACAAAAAAATATATATGATCGGTATCAATACTATTTAAAAAAACCATCTTAAGTAACAAATCAAAATAAAAAATCATAATAATCACAACCGAGAGCGTTCCAAAACTTATTTTCATGTAAAATCTAAGCAAGTTTACAAGCTGCTCTATAGTTATAACTCAATATTAAACACTATTAAGAGAAATGGCACAAGATGTTAATTAAGACAGTGGACAACAAAATTAATATTTATAAAACGAATGTGACTTTTATAATTCAAATTTAAATGTATTCTGATTTAATATTTTTCAATAACCTTTTTTTGAATTTAGGTTTCACATTAAAAAAAATATTTATCATTACAAATCAAAACTGACCAACTCCATTAAAAATATTTTGCGGCGAGTGAACAATATACAATATAGCTGCGTATTACACTCGTTTAAGTCACAACCGCGCATATATTCTGGAGCACTCTTCAGTTTCATATAATCTCAGTACATTACGCTAAAAACCTACATAATTATGTACATACCTTATGTTATATTACATGATTACAGATAAAAAATCTTCAAAAGTTAAAAAATTGACAAACACATTTTAACTCTCTTATATTTAACAAAGCGTATGGATTCATCGTATTATTTACATTTATGTAAAGATAACGGCAATGGGCACCAAGTAATAAGTACGTTATTAGTACACACTGTGGATTATATGACGTCATTTTTACCCAAATTCTTTATAATTTTGATAATTATTAAAAAACAATTTTGAAATAAAAGCTTCTGTCTGTTTCTACGTTTTCATTTATCTCTTAGAAACGTCAATAAAACAAATAATACATACCCTTAGATATGACATGTAACATACAAATATAATCTTTGCCATTTGAACAATTTATTTCAGATCCAAAATGATATTTAAAAAAAAAAACAAAAAGAAAATATTTCATATAATCCAGAGTCTATTTTCATTACAGTAAAAATAACGTTTATTTACATAAAGATAAACATATTAGTATCACGTCTAGAAAAAGCTTTTGTTTAAGCGAATTAAGTTTTGTTTAAGTTACATAAAAATTATACAGAAGTTTTATAGTGCACTTTAAAAAGTTTTTACTCAATTTTTTTTTTCATAACAAATCAGAACAAAGTCGTTTTCTATAGAACGAGGTGTTTTAATATAATTATGAAAGGAACATTAGGCTATTTTAAAATAATCAATATATAATAATAATAGCATTGCAACTTTGTTCTTAAATGTACAATATACACTATAATTCTATGTATTATAAGATTCTGTACCATAAACATGTCTCGTAAAAGGCCCTTATTTATATCACGGAATAGTTTTTTTAAAATCATGGATATTATTATTGTTAAAAAAAAAGTTTAACATCATAACTAAGCTGCGCCATAACCAAAAAACACTGCGTATTTTAATTGTAATTGTATTGAAAATATTTTTCTACTTCTCATTCATTATAAGGCGGAAGTGTAGACTTAATAATTATTATATATTTACAATATGCACAGATAATAAAGCGACACACACAAAGGCCCATAAAATTATTGGCCAACATTATATTGCTTTTTTTACATTTTCTCTTACTATATTACACCTAGCTGTCACTAATGTTTTTTTTTTATTTTTAGCAAACACTATTTTTCAGTAAACAATATTTTTTATTCTCGGCAGCTATATGTCATACAGTAAATTTAGGATCTACGATGCTGTTATTAGATTCCTAATGAAAAAATCACATTAAATTGCTTCAACAGATATGCCTAAGCACAAATATGCACACTATTTTGTGATAGCATTTCACCAAATAATAAATAAAAAAAACAAGAATATTTCTTTCTTTTTGATGATCTGAACTCTATTTAAGACAATAATAAAAAAAAAGGAAATTCAACAAGGGATTTATACCGTGTTTTGTATAATTTAACAATTATGAGAATCATAACATTATATCATTTAATATAAGAAGTTTTTAAACAGCCAATATCATGAACAATGTAATCACATAGCCATATATATTAAATTTTACGACAAGGGTACCTCAGAACTAAAGAGAACATGAAAATGCAAATACCTAACTGATTTAATAAATAAAACAGACTAGCAAAACTGCCTGCAATTATAATACAATTCAATTGCATATATCAATTTTGATGATGTTTTCCATCTGAATAACAATACTAAAATTCTAGCCATGAGATCCATCTTAGACTTCAGTGCATTCCAATAAATTAATAATCCATACAAATGAAGTGTAATAAATACTTGTGATGAGATTAGTGACTCACGTAGGGAGAGTGTTGGGGGATCGCTACGGTTTGAACTTAACGAGTGGTATGTTTTTTGAATGTAGGCACTTGTCACAAACCCATTCCGCGTATACCTCCGCAGTTAACAGCTGGAAGGCAGGCTCCGTCAGCCCTGTACATCCTCTGGAATTATCACAAAAATATGTTGAGATTATATTACTAATTTTTTGAAGTGTTACATTTTATCCAGTATATAGAGGGGAAGAGTTACTTAACCTAATTAAGTAAGACACTGTATTCCACCCTCTTTTTTTCTTAAATTTTAGAGATTTAAATGTTAAGTGACAGAAATCAATACATTTAGTTTTATCAGCAGAGGAAGTTAATAATAATTCATTACTCCAAATGGGAATTGAACCCACAAACATGCGCACATCTGTTTAATCCATCACTTACTATGAGACATGAAAAGAAAAACATTTACAATATATTTCAAACCAAATATAATAATGGTGTATTTATATGTTTAAAATAAACATGTAATAAACAGTATTTAAAATAATTATCACATGCACGTAAAATCTTTTTTAAATATATTTTTAAAGTCAGCAGATATCCGATATATGCATATGATAAAAACATTCTTACCTATGGAACCAAAAGTTGCAACCAGACTCGCACAATATAGCCTGATCATTATCATGAACTTCTTTATGACATACTCCACAGGGGTATATAGGCGGAGCATTCGGATTTTGTGGATTGAACACCATTGGTTGGTCTGGAGGGTAAATTTTTCCTGCACTTACTGGCATAGGCTTCGGTCCAAACATTCCCATATTTTGGCCCATAGGCCCCACATTTTGACCCCCTGGGCCACCTAGTGCCATACCACTCATTCCAGCTAGAGGTCCGCAATTTCCCATATTACCAGGACCAGGGCCCATTGCCATTGAACTGTTGCCACCCATACTCATTGATCCATGCCCCATATGATTACCGGAGTATGGTGGTCCTGGGCCCATAGACGTCATAGGTCCATTGCCTCCCATTGGTCCACTTCCCATTCCTGAGCCCATTGGACTTCCATGTCTCATAGGCCCACAGTGCCCAGGCCCCATTCCACCACTCTGCATTGGGCTGGGTGACATTATTGAACTACTTGGGCCCATAGAGCCATTAGAACAACTACCGCCCATAGGGCCATTCATGCGTGGAACATTCATACCTGGCCCTCCACCTCCCATTGGTCCATTTATAGGGCCATTCATTGATCCACTACCAAGTGGACTGTGCATAGGTGGTCCCATAGGACTATTACTCATATGACTACCAGCCATTGATCCCATATTCATGGGACTTCCCATTGGCCCTGATGACATTGGAGAACCCATAGGCATAGAATTCATTGGGCTCATCGGACTTCCCATTGACCTGGACGTAGGGCCCATACCTGGACCCATGTTATGATTACTCATTCCCATATTGGGACCACCCATTGGGGACATACCACCCATATGACCCATAGGACTCATATTACCCATTGGACTTATCCCACCTCTTGGTGGCATTTGTTGGTTCATTGGGCTCATAGCATGTGGTGCTAAGGGACTCATGTGTCTCATTGGAGGCCCACCCATATTATGACCCATAGGACCCATCATTCCCATGGGACCATTTTGACTCATCATAGGCCCATTTTGACTCATCATGGGACCATTGTGTGACACTGTAGAAGGTGAGTCGTCAAATGGGTTTGATGCTACAATTGTGTCTCCATATCCAGTTAGTGGCGGAGGCAGTAAGTCCTGAGCTGTAGGTGGTGGTTGAGGAGTTGTTAAGGCATTATTTGTATTTGCAGTTTTTCTTCTCTTTTTTGGGTTACTTGGTGCTGGTGCAGGAGGGGTTGGTGTATCCATCGGTGGCTTAAAATCTGGAGGGCCTAATCCCGGCCCTGGTAGCCTGTACGATGGCATACCTGCCAGATTGTGACTCATTTTGCTATTATATCTTTCCAGCTCTAACAACCATTATAAATAATTTCAATTTAAAAAACTACTTCTAATATATATTTGCACAAAAGGCACCGCATTGTCACGAGAAAGCGCAATAACGTGCCGGAAGACTGGTTGTGTCTATTTCTGTAACAAAAAATACATTAAATAAACTGTACAAAGAGTACAATTATTACAATGCACATTAAACACATAGAAATAAACAAATATGTTGCCTATATTGTTAAATTCTCCAATCGCCAATGATTACGTTATGGAACGCAGTATAAGCAGAAACATCAGTAACCTGCTCATTATAAATGCATAAATCTGCTAGGTCTCTTTGAATTTTATAAATATCTCTGGAATAAACCACCTCGAATAGATATAAATATATAATACTTACTGCATTATCAATTAAGCATCGGAATTAGTGATTATTTTTTTGTCCTCATCAAGACCCCAAGACAGGCGTGCAACATATGACAAAATTCCAAAAGGAAACCACTTCTTAACTACAGTTCTTATTATTCACAAAAGTGCATTAACTAGATTATTGCTTTAACACACATAAAGCACACTTATTACAAGATATACCAGTCCATTGAATACATTTTTATTTACGACTCACTATATTCCAAACAACACACGCCACATTCACGATGTATTTTATCAGGAAATTGCCGCTAGGGGTCGTTTTTAGCTTTTTGTTTATTTATTACCTACGCAAAAGAATATGCATATTCATCCCAATGATTTACTTATATTATCATATTATATTTGATAAAAGAAATAAAATAAATAAAATAAATTTGATAAATGATTATATATATTTTTGTTGAAAATACGATTTTTTAGTATTCGGCGAAATAACATATTGAAATGTCAGTAATGAATTTTAACATATGGTGATATTGGTGTTTTTCACAAATTCACAATCTATAGGCTTAGGTTACAAAAAATTTGTGCTAGAATTTATAAATATTATAGACATATAATATTCTTCGCGTAAACTATTAAAATGGCTCTAAACAGGCTTTTCGCCGGACTTAGCATAACAGTAACTCCCAATGTAGTTGGAAGAAGAACAATACAAGTTTCTGCTGTTAACTATGCTAGTAAACCTACTTTAGTAAAACCAAAACCTGGATTTGGTATAAGTTACAGAAGAATAATACACTTTCCAGAAAAGTATACTGTTAAGCCTTTGGAAGTTACTAATTTAGCGGGTCGAGACCCCGTTTCAGGTAAAATCCTAATGTATTAAGATATTTTTGGTTATATTGTGTATACAACCAAAAATATATTATATTGTATATATTTTGCATATATTGTATATATTTTGGTTATATTTCAATTTTACCCCAAAGTATACATTTCATTAATTTAAGGAAGAGTTGTTGCAAAGGGTATTGGTGGCGGTATAAAGCATAAATATCACTGGATTGACTGGCTCAGAGATGGACCATCTGAGGGTCCCCCACAAGAAGAAAAAGTTATGCAGGTAATTTAATTGAATTTATGTACTAAAGTGTATTAAATATAATAACATAACAGATTAATGAATAATACATAGTTATTTTAATTATTTAAAATCTGTCTCTGGTATTTCTCTTAAATAAATAAAAGAAGTAGTATACATATTTACAAGAAGTAACATACATATTTTTTTATGATTATCCTTCCTACAGATACTAGAATGCGGTTGTCGAACTGCAAATGTAGCATTAGTTGCAGTGGGTGAAAAATTAAAATATATTCTAGCAACAGAGAATATGAAAGCTGGTGATATAATAAGAAGTTCTCGTCATCTGCCAAGAATACCAGGTCTGAAATACTAGTTTCAAAAATGTTATGATTTGTACTTTTCTAAAAGATCTTAGCCACATGGGGTTTAATTTTTTTTATTATGTTATTGTATCTTTTGCAATTTTTTTTTCATTATTAGCTATTTGATTATATTGCTCCTGCTACTTATTACTAGACTTAGAACTGGACATGATTGTCATTAAATATTGAAAAAAAAGATCTTGATGGAGATTAGATTGCCTTTTCCTACATATTTACTAACTTATATAAGTTAGTCTGAACAATAGCAGCTTCAAGGTTCTGCACTGACACTTACAATATTTTTATT
Source organism: Heliconius eleuchia (assembly GCA_018230625.1). Lineage (NCBI taxonomy): Eukaryota > Metazoa > Arthropoda > Insecta > Lepidoptera > Nymphalidae > Heliconius > Heliconius eleuchia. Next base: position 16,309 of record DWAP01000731.1, read on the forward strand.
TTGTAGAATTGTGTATACAATATTTATTCATTAATTACTTTATAATATTTTATTTAGTGCTATTTTTGACAATAACCTAATAATAAATTATTTCATCATGCAATGCAGTAGGGAACAGAGTGTCACTAACACTAGGGTACCTCTGCCTACCCTGCCGTGTTTGGGATACAGCTTGAAGCAGATTTATTTTGACATGCAATGACCTGAATTCAGAGGGAAAGGGCCAAATTGAGTGTCCTAATATTATATTTGCTCTGCCTATCCTGCTATATTCATAAAGCTAAATTGAAATTATTTTAATGAATTTAATGTCTTACAAGATAGCTGCCAGTTTATGTAATAATTAAATTATACCATTGATATTGAAAAGAGCAACTGTTGAGTTTCCAGTGGGCTTTTCTCAGCAGAACTGCTTTCTGAGTTGGTGGTATTTTGAATGTTTATTTGACAAAGAATAATTTCAATTTGAAACAAAAATACAAACAATAAACACTAAGATACATTAAAATTTTAAATCGTCATTTATATCTCACAGTATATTATTATACAAAATTTCATGTAGCAAAATGGTAAAAGTGCAGGCACAAAGTTTCCTGTGTTGTTCCTCAATCCCACTAGGTTGTTATAATATAATAATTTTATATTATAACAACCTAGTGGGATTGAGGAACATAGTGTTGAGACTCAACACTAGGTTTTATTTGCCTACCCTGCTATATGAGGGATAAAGACTCGAGCTAAAAAAAGTATATTAAAAAATATTATTTTAGTGAGGGCCAACGAAGGAGATGCATATGTACTAGGAGCACTACCAGCTGGCACTATTGTGCACTGCATTGAGAAGGATCCAGGTAAATGTTTTAACCTTAACCAACCTTCTAAATTTCAATGCTGCTATAATAATATAACAATTTATTTGGAGAATACATTTTTGTTTAAAATTATATAAAAATATCATGAAGTAGGTCACAGCATCTGACTGTAAATGTGACGGTTGTAGATTTGGTTACCAATTGTGTGAATAAATGTATTTTGAGTTTTTTTTTTGCTCTGAAAAGAAGACAAAGGGTGGTGTTGAAATCTGCTACTCAACACTAGCAAAATAAAAGATGAAATGAATGATGAAAATTGGGTGGTACATGGGGGACGAAGTGGTTTCACACTAAGCTCTATCTGAATACACATTTATATGTGAGATACAGAGTAAAACAAAAAACATATATTTATATTTATTTAGAATATTTATCTTCACAATGAAAACGTTTTTATTTTCCATTTACTTCAATATAATAATATGTTTAGCTTTCATTTATTTGAATTTAGTTTTGTATATATTCAATTTAATTTTGTGTTTTTTGTGACTGCGATGAATGGAGTAATTATGAATTGTATCCATTCATGGTGTTGAAATTCAATTTACATGATGTCTCATGTTTGTATTTAGTCTGGTTAGATACTGCTGTATTCTTCTCATTCATTTAATATGTTTTTTTTACATTTTTAAATGTATTATTTCACACTTACAAAAGTAAAATACTTATTAAGAAAACGCTAAAATTTCTCTTTTAAAACGTCTCTTTTTCGCCTTTGGACGTTTTCCAAGAGGTGTGGGTTCAAATCACGCTACGCTTAAAATTTTTATACGTTTTCTTAATAACAACAAAATATTTATGTTGCTATTTTTGTCCAGCTGCTGTATGTGTAAGTTTAAAAATATATTTATTTATTTTTACAGGTAGAGGTGGACTTTATATTCATGCCGCCGGCAGTTACGGAACCATACAAAGAAAACAAGATGATAAAGTAATAGTTCAGATGCCATCGAAACGGCTTTTTGGTTTTGATCAACACTGCATGGCCGTTGTTGGTATGGTCTAATTTTTTTTAAATACTTGTATTTATTTTTAAATGGGAGGCGCGTGGCGCGGTGGCAAAAAGGCGTGTGAATGTAAAAAAGACGGTTGTGATTTCGATTCCTACTTGGAGGGAATTACTTTCATTTCGTTACTCTGGACACAAGACAAAGCGCGGCGTTGAGTTCACCAAGCTTACAACGTCACAAAAGTTTTGCAGATTTTAATTAAACATAGTTCATCTTATTTTTTTATTTTTTGTTCATAATTGTAATCTATCATACATATCGCACCTTTAGAATTATAATGACCTAATCAAAAAAAACATGAATTTGAGTTTTTATCAGTTTCCCCACTTTCCGCTAAGTGTCTTAATTCTAAGTTATCTCTGCCTACCCTGCTGTGTACAGAGCGTCGTTTTAGGTCAATTTCTGACAAAAACTCAAAATCATGGTTTTTTTATTAGGTCACTATAATTAATTCTAAAGGTGCGATATATAGATACATTGTAAACTGTTTAACCGCTGGATTGGTTGCTTTTACCAACTAATACGCGTTGTAATCACAGAGCTTAGCATCTAAAAAGGTGTCAATTAAATGAAACTTTACTTATTGATTGTGTGATATTGATGTGATTTTTAAATAAACATAAAAATATATAAAGTGTATTGTTTAAGAATATTTTTTTAGGTATTCGAAAATATCAACAGTTAAGAATCACTGTGACTTTGGCATTTACGTACTAACACTCCCGCGGCTATACGTATATTTAAGTGCAGGTTCGGTTAGGCTATGTTAATTATTTGTAAATTTAAAACTTGAGGCCAGTAGTGGCGCAGTGGCAAAAAGTGTGACTGTAAACCGACTGGTTGTGGGTTAGATCCCCACTCGAGGAGATGAAATATTTATAGTCCGACACTATCGTTATTGCGTATGGGAAGCACGCGCGGTAGAATTGCG
>DWAP01000732.1:0-19118 GCA_018230625.1 Heliconius eleuchia
TGTCTAAAACACTAGGTTCCCTCTGCCTACCCTGCGGTGTGCGGGATACAGCGTGTAGCTGATTTTTTTATTTCTTCGTTCTGGTGTCGAGGCAAAGCGTGGCTTTGAGCTCCGCTCAACACGTAATGTCTCTAGAATTTGAAGGAAAATGGGGAACAGAGTGTCTTAACAACAGGTTCCCTCTACCTACCTTGCTGTATGCGGGATACATCGTGAAGCTGATTATTTTTCAATTTAATCTATTAAACTATGTTTACAAATGAAGAAAAAAAAGCATAGTAACAAAATTTTGCACGAGATTTTCATTTCTTCTTATTTTCAAGAGCCCTACTGCTAAAACTTTTCCAGAAATGATAAATTGTAAATAATAAGTTTAGATGTTATTAGTTTACCAAATCCTTATATTACAGTAGCCATAAAGATAAGCATCGTTATATTTATGTTTGTAGTAGCCAGTAGGTAACATGCATTCGAATGGTTTTATAAAGCCATAGCAGCTTGTGCTTTAGAAGATTAACGACTAGATAATAACTATCTTTTGCTAACGATACGAGATTCTCATACACGTTTACTTTACTATTTAGCGCTGTTATGGGCATTTACACACTCCGTATAGTGAGATTAGAGCCCATCTAACATCCCTTTACACATTTCTACAAATTATTCCTCTAAAATAGTTTCGACATACGTTTGTTGGAATAATTGAATTTAATTGTTTAATTGTAGTAATTACTTGTACTCGCAGTATAATAAATTGCACTTAAATGATCAATAGCGTTAAACAAATAATTGTTACTTTAATAAGAAAATTGATTGACCCTAATAATACAAAAAAAACATTGTTTCTTTACAGATGCCAGTGTGTCATGAGACATGACACGGGACAGCTACGAGATGAACACTAACCGACTATCACGCGGTGGATCCCTCTTCGGTGCCGATCCTCAAGTACAACTGAGAACAGCACTTCGTAACAACGACTTTGCAACATTCAAGAAACTCGTGAGCTATGGTGCAGTAGATCTTAAACATGTGTACCAGTATCCAGACTATAAAACTTGCCTTGATCTAGCGGCTTCGGATCCTCAAAAGGTTGAATTTGTAAAGTTACTTTTGCAACATGAAGTAGAAGTTAATGATATCAACGAGACTCATGGAGCAGCACCTATACATTTTGCTGTTGAAAACGGTAATATTGAGGGTTTAAATATTTTATTAGAAGATGATAGAATAGATGTGAGTCTTAAATGTAAAGGCAATACAGCTTTGTTAATGGCAATAAAAAAGATTCAAGATTTGGATGACGACCGTGAACATGAATTAGGTGTATATGAAGAAATGATTGAAAAACTGTTAAAAGCTGGTTGTAATGCCAATTCCCCTGACTCTAGAGGTGTTACTCCTGTTTATTCTGCAGCAAAACAAGGTCTTGAAAGAGTTGTGACTTACATTTTAGATTACTCAACAGATCCCGTGGACTTAGATACTTATAAAGATATTCGTGGTAGAACTGCAAGGTACTACCTAAAAGAAGCTTTTCCACATTTGCTTGCAAAATTTGATTCCCAATCAGAAATTGAAGAAATCATTGACGTTGACAAACTTTTTATGTATTTAAGTAGGCATGAAGAAGACGGCTTTATAAGAGATTTTTCAAAACTTATTAAAAAAACGGAAGTTAGATCAGTATTAGCAGCTAACAATGGTATGAATACTATGTTACAACTTTCAGTTGATAAAGGCTTTGAAAAAGTTGTCCTTTTGTTATTAAAGTCTGGAGCAGATCCGAATGCAACATGTTCCGGTAACAAGATTTCGCCTATAGCTATAGCATGCCGTAATGGATATTGTAAAATACTCAAAATGTTTATTGACAACGAATCTACACTATTTGACGCAGTTAACAATGAGTCACTAATACAAATAACAGTAAAAGGTATGCGTTCAGCTTTACAGGGTCCGAAGGTCGACTTCAAAGGTTGTTTAGATTTACTATTGAGGCACCCTAAAATGAACATTAATATTAATCATCAAGATATTAAAGACAACACAGCTTTACATTATGCTGTTAGAAACGGAGACAGTGAGACAGTCTTAGAGTTACTTAGGAAGGGAGCTTGTATTGGATTATACAATAAATTTAATGAACCGCCCTTAGCAGACATAAACGCTAAAACACTTGAAACATTCCTTGATGAATGTATTACGTCGAACAGCGAACGACCCAGTGACGACGATTACGAAATTCACATTAAGTATAGTTTTCTGGTATATCCTAACAATTCTTTAGAAAATGAATTATGCAAAGTTCCATTAATGGAAAATTGTAATAACAACAACAGTACCATGAATGAATACGACACCATATTAGCTCCAGAAACGGAAGCGTTACTTTATATGACAAGAAATGAAGAATTACGGCCACTTCTTAAGCATCCTGTGATCACGAGTTTCCTTTATCTTAAATGGCAAAGAATAAGCAGCCTTTTTTACGCAAATATAACATTTTATTCACTACTATGGTTGTGCCTAATTTTATACATAATATTGGGATACGGAGTTGAGAAGCACCCATCAGACTCAATAAATGCTTTAAACGTTATAACACGTATAGGAGCAATCATTGGGTTAGTCCTTTTGATAATAAGAGAACTTTTTCAATTGCTAGTGTCACCGACACGATACTTACAAAGTATTGAAAACTGGATGGAGATAGCATTGATATTTGTAACAGCGACTATTGTGAGTTACGGTGCTGCGGAAGAGCCAACAAAACAACAACTGTCTGCAGTAGCCATCCTTTTATCATCCGCAGAGCTCGTTTTACTCATTGGCCAATTTCCGACATTATCAACAAACATCGTTATGCTGAAAACTGTTTCATGGAATTTCTTTAAATTCTTGCTTTGGTATTGTATATTAATAATTGCCTTTGCTCTAAGTTTCTATACATTATTTAGGAAAGATACTGAAAACGAGGACCAAAAACCACCAAATCCCAATACTACTGGTCAAGAGGAAGAGGAGGAAGAAGATTTCTTCTTGGACCCAGGAAGATCTCTTTTTAAAACAATCGTTATGTTGACGGGTGAATTTGACGCCGGATCTATTAAGTTCAGTACATTCCCAGTTACGAGTCACATTATATTTATTGTATTTGTGTTTATGATTCCAATAGTGTTATTTAATTTATTGAATGGCTTAGCTGTTAGCGACACCCAAGAGATAAGGGCGGATGCAGAACTAGTAGGACACATATCTCGCGTTAAACTTATATCATATTTTGAGAGCGTGCTTATTGGAAAAGTATATACCAAGCCGCTTAAATGCTGGTCGTGGTTGCCGCAGTACCTTCAAAACTTGAATATGATTAAACCCCAAATGATATGCATAAAACCATTCGCTAGAAGAATTAGCTTGTTCCCTTTCTTTTTGCCCAAGTATCAAATAATTGTTAAGCCCAATCAAGATAATAAAATCGAAATTCCACACGCGGAACCTCTCGGAAAATTTGGAGATGATTACGAGGATATAGAAAGTGGTAAATGTTGTTTCGAACGTTGCCAAGCATACAGGTTGGACAGGAAAATCGTAAAGAACGCTAAAATCATAATTAGTAAAAAGAATTACGTATCAGAATTTGACGAAATAAAAGACAAGCTTTCACAATATGAAACTAAAATTGTGAATGTTGAAAACACTTTAAAAGAAATTTTACAAAAGCTAAAGTGATCATGGATAATTAGGTTTCTAAATATGTTAAAGTATTTTATTATAAAAATTAAATGATAACCTAAAATATATATCATACAATTTATATTTATATTGACGTCACACAATACAATTTTGATCAAAATGTAAAAATTCAAATTGGCAATTTTTATGTTATAAAATTGATTAATTGGTGGATTGTTAATTGATGATTATATAAATAGTCCAAGATCCAAGGGCCCCCCAACCTACGTCATTTTGGCAAAGCTGAATTTTTGAGGGCTAATATTACTCTAGTATAGGTCGGCGGAAAGTGGGGTACGGAGTGTCTTAACACTAGGTTCCCTCTGCCTACTCTGCTGTGTGCGGGATACAGCGTGAAGCTGATTTATTTATTTTATTAGTCTAATATGTAGTTAAGACAGTATGCGTACTCATTAATTTGAAAGTACTCATTAATTTGAAAAATACAGAATTCCTAGTCTTAACTACATATACATAGACTATTAATCCTCAATATTTCAGTTTTGCTAAAATTACGCCGGTCTTGGAGCCCTAGGATCTTAGTCTAAAGATCATCATAATAAAATATAATGTGATCATTGTTGAGTAAAATAACAAAGTGAAAGTGTATTTGTATTTTTTTATTAAGTGTTGTTCATAAGTTATAAAATTGGTAATTTATTCTAAAAAAAATTATGTCAATTTAAAATATTTTATATTTGACCAGTCTAGTAGATGAGGAGTTGTCTACGTTACGCTGAGACATGTGTTGGGGAGGAAAGTAAAATGCTCGTTTACACCGTAATGTTTTTTCTGACTTCCTATTTAAATGTGATAGATATATAAAAATAATAAAGTAAAATTTTTTAATTTAAAAAATCTATATTTGTTTTTCGCCTGACCCTTCCTGCTTTATTTAAAAAAAATCAAATTGTGAAAATAATAAACGAAAAATAAATGCATGTCGATTGTTATAAGTATTTATTAAACGTACTATAGTAATTTTAATTCTATTCCAGATACAACTTGTTGTCTTGGCAAAAATATATTATGAAAATCAGTTCATATTTTTCTTTTGATTATATTAAGACGACTTTTTTTTTGTTTGAAAAATAACAACATTTGTATTTATTGTCAACACGATACATTAAATACAAGTTATGCAGGACGGTCGACGGAGTCGTGGGCGCACTAAAGGCAGGCTTAGTTTTACTCGAGAAGAAAATGAAAAGTAAAAAAAATCCTAAAAATCAAATCTGACTCTAATCTCAAATCAACATCTAATTTTAGCCACAGCTCGTCGGCCGCACTGTCACGGTTTTCTTTCTTTCACATTTACGCTGTATCCCGCATATATGTCAATTAGTGTAGGCAGAGGTCACTCGTGTTAAGTCACTTCGTCCCCTAATGGGGGAAACGTACGAGATAAAACGGATACATGTAGAATTTAAAATAGATCGGTATATAATTAATAAAACCATCAGTAATTAGTATTCTTTTATTTGATAAAATATTTACGATAATGCAGAATTTTGTCATTTTAAACTTGAACAAAATCAGCTTAAAAAATTATAGAAACGTAAGTGCTACAATCACATGCTTGAACATTTATAAGGATATGAAAACGAAATGAGTAATTCATCTACTCTTTCTGAAAGTGTTTCAAATGTAAAGAATATATAATGTAAAAAATGTCCTAAAACAACTGATCTAGTTAAATGAACTATAAATTGTTAGTTGCACAGCCAATTATAGCTACATGTTTTTTGCATAATTGGATAGGCAGGGGGAACCTAATGTTAAGACACTACGGCCTCTTCTGCAATTTTCGAGACATTGCATGTGGCGGAACTCAACGCCATGCCTTATGATCTTACAGGGTGAGAAATTAAAAATTATTGGTTCCCTCCAAGTGAAAATAGAACCTGCGACCGTTGCGTTTTAAGGCAGACGCTGTGCTGATGCGCCACAACAGCCTCAATCATAGTAAATTTAATGGAAGAATTATTTCACAACACATCACAATCACAACAAATACTTAACTACTGTCATGGCATTTTATGGCAAGGCTTTTTTATGTCATGTCACATTCACATACAGATATAGAAATTTTCAGTTTATATAAGAAAAACATTTAATTTGTTAAAATTAAGGGTATTATCAATATATATAAAACCGACAGACAACAAAGACAAAACTTTTCAACATATAAATTTGTAATTTGGCATAATACTAAGATGGGTTTTCTCGAAATTCCTACAGAGTTTTTTATATTTCGTCTTAAAGTCCACAAATCAGAAATGGTTAAAATACAATAAAAATTATTATATTACAACGATTTCTTTTTTTTTCTTTAAGTTTTTGAGTTTGTATGGTTCATAATAAATTATCGAATAATTGCTTTCATTTACATTGCATTTATTTTTACTTCTCTATGCCATAACAACGTAAACAAGAAGCAATTAATTTTAAATTGCCATAATGTTTTAACATTTTGAAGGTTTTGATTAATATTTATTAAAAAAACATTGTAGTATATTACGTATAACAAAATATTGTTTACTAGATTATTACTTTTTAAGAAATATGGTATTTATTTTCTTTATTTAAAATTATCATATTTAAAATTTTGTAGGCCTTATAAGATAATTATATATATTCTAATAATATCCAATAATCTTACATTAATGAGATGTGCATTTCTTAACAGCTTCTTCTATATTAGATTTTGTTTTTTCTCAGCTCTTCTATATTAGATTTTGTTTTTTCCTGTTTTTCAATTAAAATATTTATAACTACAAAAAGCAAGTTAAAGGTTGTTTTTTCTTATCATGTTTGTTAGTTTTTGTTTTTGTAATGTAAACAAATATACCTAGATGGGGTCGTCCACGAAGACGCGCCCCACTGTTTCTCCTAATCTATCTAATGTAGCTGGTGTATTAGTACGATATCGTTATCTATGACTGCGCACGCACACTACGATTAATAGACCAATAAAAAAGCATAATGGCAGGCAGGTAAGATGCTCTACTACATACTACTAATTTATAATTAATTTGTGTGTTTTCTGGGTTTCTAGTTAATATACACAGTAATTTTTAGTTAATATACACAGTAATTTAAAATAAAATCAAAATCAGCGTCACGCTGTATCCCACACACAGCAGGGTAAACAGAGGGAACCTACTGTTAAGGCACTCCGTTTCCTACTAACCACAGAACTTAGGAGACATTGCGTGCTGAGTGGCGGAACTCAGAGCGAAGAAAATGGAAATATAAATTTAAGTAAACATTTTATGCCCTCGAAGCGTGATCGAACCAGTCGATTTTCCAGTCACACGTTTTGCCCCTGCACCACGACTGGCCTCAAATATCATATTTATTTAATATTATACACCTAACTTAATGAAATATATATATGCAAGTAGAGCATCTCCTCATTGTCTATAACAGAATCCAAAAATTTACTTCTTGTCTTTTATTCGCTTTTTATATGAAAACTACTGGAGATTTTATATAATTTCCGATAAAAGGAATGCATACAATGTTAATATGTTACTCTAATTTGGTAATAATGCTACTTTATGTTAGTTAATAAATTAAATTATTTTTTTAGAAACATGTTTTATTAATATTGAAACATTTAAAATAAAATTGTGCCAAAAATTAAGGTTTTTATTACTATAATATTAAAATCGAGATATGGACTGACTAATTGAGTGATACTTTTTTAGAACATTTCAAATTTTTATGCGTTTTCTAAAATATCTATATTTAGTGTGGAATAAAACTATTGTAATTTTGAGTAGAAAAAATAGAAAGCTTTGTTTGTACTTTATATGGACCTCCACTACTTGTCTAAATATAAAATTTATTTTTTACTAGAACTTTTAATGGTATTATTAATCAATTAATTTAGCTATTTATGTATTTTGTTTGTTTTGATTACTTACTAAATTATAGACCAAGCCTAGTGTTTCCAACAAATCTAGAATATTTTGAATACCTAGGTTATATTGTATTATATTTTTGTAGGTTAAATTGTATTGTTATGTTCAAAAATGCAGACATTCATTAAAAAAATATTTACATTCGTACAAACGCCTATAAATACGAAAAATTTGTATATGTAAACTAATATCGGCACAGTGCACATGGGAGACAAGATCAATAATCATAATTGCGACATTTTTAAAAAACCATGGACGTATATACAGATATCATCCAATCCAACACATTGACATGTGTTTTGAACTAGTTTTTATAGCGTTAAGGTTTTTTCTTATTTTTTCAAACCTAATTTTGTTGATAAAAATTGTGGAGTGGGCACCAGACAATTCTGGGGTGGGCACAGGCCAAGTTCCTACGCCCATGTTAACCTAAAATAATTTTTCAATTAATTTCTACCGTTTTCTTAAAAATCGTTACAAATATTTACGCTATTACCTAAAACTACATTATGGTATAAAAAGATCTTTATGTGAAATCAAACCGATCTTTAGGCATGAATAGATATGATTAGAATTGTTATAAAACGTGTGAGTGGTTAATTTTATTTAGACCGCGGTGACTCGCGGTATTGAACGCTAGGATTTCTTGTTTTCTTCCATTAGTTTATCATCCGTGCAGAACTTTTCTAGTTGCTTCACGTAATAAGTGTTGAAGTTCAGTCTGCAAGAAAATACACATAGTTTATATAAATATAATTTCAATATAACTATATAATAATAATGATTCTTAAGAAACGTTGACATTTTAAAAAACAAAAATAATTGTGGAATACATATTGTTTATGATTATTTTATTATTTAAAAAATGTGCATGTTACTAAACAATGAGATGAAACATGCAGATTTCAAGTTCAATATATAAAACTCTAGAATAAATAATAATAAATTAATATAATGTAATACGAATACTAACCTGGCAGATATATTGAGAAGTTTATTGGTGTTGTTATCTCTCGCCATTCTTTCTATAATTGCCAATACGGAAAGCAGAGCCGCCGTAAAACGCAGGCCGTAGCGAGACACTGAACGTGAGAACGAATCCGCTGAACCACTTGTCGTTGTGCCACAATTTGCGCCCTGATTATTAAAAAAACAATCATATTTAGTAACAATTATCATAAGACATTTAAAAAACTAAAAACTACACGTACAAATTACTGGATTCTGATCCTTATGGCAAGATTAATCAATTTTTTTTGGGTTCCGTAACTTTTAAGGAAAAATGGAACCCTTATACCGATATCTGTTAAGAGCCTTTATCTCAGAAATGCTTAGAGTTATAGTTATTAACCATATACTCAGATCTACGGCCTCGTGATTTAGTGACAAAAACGTATTTCTACATTTACTTAAAAAAAAAAAAGATATGGTACTTTTATATAGCGAGATACTTTTATATAGCGAAAAAAAAACGCGTATTTCGACATTATAAAGGGAATTAATTAACAGGGTTCTTCCAGTTCACCCAGAATTATGAAATTTGGCATCTAGCATTTATAGGTACAGGTTACAGAAAACCTGGATTTGTGGTTAAATCTTAAAAAATAATAACCTTTTTGAATTTATTGGCAAATACACTGGCAAAAGTTGGTATTAAAATCGCTAGTTCAAGTGTGGTATCATATAAAAAGGCTCTGGCTAAGCTAAGTTTGGATTTCAGAAAAAGCTCGAAACCTCCAATTTTTGTACGGAACCCGACTCGCACTTGGCCGGTTTTATTTTATTTATTTAGCATCACGATAGGGCTCTGCCTAACCTGGTTAACACTAGGTTCCCTACTTTTTTTCGGAACATAAGTGTTGTTAATAGACTGTGAAAACGAAAATAATTAGATTTTAGAGTCGCACACAGACGACCTTATTGGTAGATACAAGTAAAGCTTGTTAAACAATGATGTTATACTTTCCACCCATACCAGAGTAGAGATAGGCAGAGAGAGTAGCGTCAGACACTCCAAACTTCCTTTAGCGTATATATAAATATTTATTTGTTAATTATTAATATTATACACAGTGGGAGGTATATTTGAACTTTACAATTGGACATTTAGTAAATAAAATTGATTTGAATGGATATTTTTCTTCAATTAATAATTTAGTAAATAAAAATTGGTAATTATATATAAATATGATTACCAATACCATTTTTGTAGAACAATAAAAAATATAGAATTAAGAATTAAATATTTGACGCTGCTATCAGTTCAAAAGGTATATAGATTGGTTGTGAAAAAGCCTTATTATATCGATTTAGGTCAAACAAAATTTGCACTACGCATGACGGCCGCCGTCACACCTACTACATTCACACAAATGCAAAGCTCAGCTTAGAACTCGCGGACTGTATTATATATCACTTTTTACTCTATTTGATCTCATTTACAAACGGAAAATATATAGAAAATATTAATTATAGAAATCTTTAAAGTACTATTTATTTTATTCAATATAATATAGGAACTAATAAAGCCACACAGATTAAAAATAACAGACTTACCGTAAATGTCTAAAACAGAAAAGTCATGAAAATTGATTTGTCACATGATTACAATATACATAATAATATAGAATCGACACAATTTTAAACATGGCCTTGTTAAATGAATATTATGCCGACAAAAAATAATTGCCGTTGAAACCAATTAAATACTAGAAAATAATATTAGGCTTCATTTTTCTACGTGCACTTTTTATTAACAAGATATAAGTTGCTGGAGTGTGTTATTTGTATATGACTGACGGTGCTACAATGAAATTAATTTGTAATTAAAATGTATTTTATAATTATTTATTCTAAATACAATGAAGATTGCGCAATTCTACTTGGGCATTTCTAGCTAAACAAAATGGTTATGGGTTTAAATGTTATATTTATATTATATATATTATTTATAATATCAGTTCTTTTTTTAACCTAACATATAATTCGCATTTTATTAAATCAGATATGTAATACTAAATGATTGAAAATTGAAATGATTCAACGCTAATTCGAACTCTATCTCGAATAACGCTAAATATATGCCTACAAAAAACATACAAAATTAAAAGAATCAACAGGCGCATGTTCACAATACAATGATATAGTGATAATAACAATTAATGATTCATTACTTAGTGCGACAATTAATATTTTATACCTCTATGTAATCATTATTGTCATACGTCGATCCGAGCATACTGTTTAGTTCAGCGTCCACGAAGTACTTGTGCATCTCCTTGCCAATTTACCGTGTAATGGTTGCGTTAAATAAGACAAATCAAATTAATTACAAAATCATATATAAACTATACAAAAGCGGGACGTATTTGTTTAATATAATTTTCTAATGCTGCTAACAATTATCATTATTTTATTCCGTCCAAGAAGTAGGGAATTTGCTTGACGAATAAACTGATGAATGTAAGGGTTTTTTGAGGGGATCCAATCATCGAAACGAAAATCATCGAAACCATCAATGATCCTCGGCTCGCCATATGGAGAATATAATTTAATATTTGTCCCTACTTTCTGGACATATAAAGACGTGTGTATAAATAAAGCAATCTATCACTTTATATCGAATTCGACATATCATTGTGTCAGATACAATGAATACAAAACATGCATTTAAAATAAAGTAAACATAATATACATAAGTCTAACAATAAACAAGAGATCCATGAAGCTAATGACAAATAATTAAATATAACTAAACATATAGACATTTTTAAATGATTGAAATGATTTTTTCCTAAAAATTGATACCTGTATAAAAGTGCAGAATTGCACGCAAACTAAGCAGAGTGTTGTAACCGCTTTCAAGAGCTGCGGCGACGTCAGCATGCAGTCGCCGAGGCAGGACTCGAGGAAATCGTTGTGGCGTTCTAGCACTTCGTCGACGTTGTTTACCTATTACAATTTTAAAATATCGTAAAAAAACGTTTTGCTACTCAACATACAATGCATCAATAATTCGAAGGAAAATGGAGTATGGAATCTTAACACTAAATCTCCAGGTTCCCTCTATCTTAGTAGATTATATTTTATATTGTAGATTTAGTAATCTACAATATAAAATAATAATAAAACAACAAAAAATAAACAAAATGCTATGACAGTATGAATTATTGAACTTATTAGTTGGTAGAGGAAACTACCAATTCGAGACATTATTTGTTGAGTAGCGGAACTCAACACCTTTATCTAAAGAGGAAAAATAAATCAGTTTCTCGAATGGCGATCGAACTCACAACCATCGCGTTATCAGTCTGACGTTGCCCCACTCACCACGATGGATTTATATAAAAATATATGTATACAATATATAAGCTATATTTGACCCCACCTATAAACACTATCATTTTATGTTGGATTTCCATTCAAGAGAATGAATTATTTCTATTTCCTGGCTCTGTTAACGAGATAGTACTCGGCGGCTTGTTCTCCCACTGAACGAGCAATCCTCAAAAAGTGTACGGGAAGCGGAGAGTATAGTGTATCAACACAAAAACCTACCTTATCCAAACTCTGTATAAGCTGACACCAGGAAGGTTCGATGACCTCCACGCACATGTAGTACTGCAAGTGTTGCACGCAGCTCAGCATGCGCTGGCGCAGCGCGAACGCGTCCGCGTACAGGCGCCCCTCGGAGAAACGCTTCACTACCTTATTGTACAGCCAAACTCTGCCAAAACAAAATATTTATAATTAAAAACAAGGAAAATCTTCGGCCCTCGATGCGACTGTGGTGCACAGCATAAAGTGCGGTGTTGAGTTCCGTTACTCAACGCGCAATGTCTCGAAAATTTGTCGAAGCAGATTTTAAGGAACAGAGCATCTTAACACTAAGTTCCCTCCACCTACCGTAGCTGAGTGGGCGCGTGAAAATTTATACCTCCAAGCGATCTTGAAATAAATTGCTATAATATACTATAAGAGTTAAATGTAGTTAGAAAAGTTAGTTAAATATAATAAAATATACTATAAGAGTTTCGTTTTTTACTTTTGAAGTACGGAACTCAAAAAAGAGAATATTTAGAATAATTTAAATACACAAACCTGCATAAGAGTCTCTCAACATGTTTACAGTAAAACAGGTGTCTAAATATCATTTGATAGCACGCAATAGCCTTATGGTTAATTATTAGCGACACCGGCCATTTTACTTCCATGCCAAATGAAAATGTCTCTATACCCGTTAACGGTAGACAATCTCTGTTTTGCTTGTAGTCTGTAATGTTAAAAAAATATATTAACTTAAAAAATATATTGACCATTTCATAAATGAAGTTTGGTGTAGAAAAACATTATTATTATAGTATTTGTAGTATTTTTTTTTCTTATATATATATTTTTTTAGGTAATCACCAGGGATGTCACCCTTGTAACAAAATATCTGTGTACTTATATGTATGTACCAGGGACATTACATATGTAATATTTCTTATACGAAAAATCTGGATACAGATATAAGAAGAATACTAAATCAGTTTCAATTTCGGTTACGGATATAAAATTATTTCAGATTATTCGCTAGTTTTGAATAATGTTTGGTTAAGAATATTACATTTTGAAAAATAATAAATACAAAAAATAATTTCTTTTTTCAGTAGCAAAACATCTTCGTATTCCATTTTTCAATTTAAACCATAGTGCGTCGGCCTCAATAGGCAACATCAATAAACTGCCACTACAAGCCTCATTTATTAGCCTCACTCCGCTCATATCCGAAATTATCCGAATCTTTTATATCGGATTAACATTACCATAACCAAATCTATCAGATGGTAATCTGATACAGAGTTCCATAAAAACGCAGGTAAGCGCTGCTAGGTAGATAGGAATCAATAGTATATAACGAGTTATAGTCCAAACAATCTAGCCATAGCTGTGACCTTGCATAAATACTCAGAAAAATTAAAATTTGCATGGACATCTAGGCACCATTGTAATTAAATTGTAAAAGTTACCCCTTAAACCAATATCTCCAAAAATTTTATTCAAGGTTAAAGTTCGCAAATCTGTGCGCTTTTCTCTCAAAACAGTTACTTTAAATATAAAAATATTTCATACAAAAATTGCATAACTTTACCAGTATCTAAGAAAAAGCGAATAAAAAAAAATCTTTAGTTGTGTTCTCCATAACAAGTATGACTATACTGAATAAAGAAAATATAAACATTGTGTTCTCAGCTTCACGCTTTGTGCCGTGTATATGAATTAATAATTATTAATACAGAAAATGGATCAATGTTAAGATAATAAAAAAATATATATATTGGAAACTAAATAAAAATATAAACCTTTCTCGTCTTCAGTTTCAATAGACAAGATTTTGAACATTTGGAATTGTAAATCGTATGGAAGTAACTCCACTCTCATATCTTCATTGTATGGATCATGACTTGCTGCCGATAATCTGAAAGAAATATTGATTTAAAAAACAAATAACACAGTCCGGAAGGTCTAAGCTGAGCTTTGCATTTATGTGAGTGTTTCTATATAGTGTAGGTGTAACGCCACTTACCTGGCCTAAACAGTTGGTGTGAAAATTATAAATATGCAATGTCCTGTGTAGTAGAAATGATCTATTTTTTATGTTCGCTTTTTTATTTATTGATAACTAAATTGAAAGTATTTATTTGCTCTACTTTTAGAGACACTCACACAAATGCAAAGCTCAGCTTGTGCGTCGCGAACTTTATATATATTACAATTATACAACATAAGATATAGAAAACACAAATTTCCAAGTCATATTTTGTATTTGTAAAAGTAACTTGAAGCTCGGGTCACAAATTATTTTCATATCTTCTCTATCGTAACAAGGCAAAGCGCAGCATTGAGTTAAGCCACTTACCTTAAACAAAGTCCCAATAACGATTCAAGCTTGGACGGTATTATATCATCAATTTTTTTTGATAGTTCTTGTTCAGTCGCGTCCATGAATTGCACTATAAAATCTCCTTGACTCATTAAGAAATAATTCTTAACGGATTTCAATCGACCCATTAAATCATATTCCTTTAATAATAACTCGAGTAATGATTTACTTGCAAACGAGTACGCCTTTTGTATTATGGCACCATAGTTTTGTTCTCTGAGTGAATATTTAATCTCTTCAGTGTTAGATTTGGTTATAGCTTTGCCTGCAATATTTATATGATATATATGTTATTGTCTATTCAAATCTATATATAGTATGGCCGACGAATTGTGGCCATCGGGACGTTAGGCTTTCTGGACTTTTGCACATGTTTCACTAGGAAAAATATAATGAAATGTAAGAAAAATTCCAAAATCAAATCATAGCTGAGTTTAGGGCAGTCTGGACTCGTTGACCGTACTGTACATATTAAAAAAATCTCCTATTGTACACGCAATGGCTCGAAAATTGGGCAGAAAATGCCAAATGGAGTGCCTTAACACTAACCACTGTTTACCCCACATATAGATGCATATAAATGCGGAATTTATCGTTAAGTTAAAAAAATTGTACACAAAACCTACCACATTGACTGATGACATTCAAATATTTGCCAGTTCTGAGTATAATATCTGTGAGCTTGTCCAAAAACTTGGGAACCCTATCCCTTTGAACACTATAACGTTTTTCCCAATAATCTGCTGAATAATCGCCGGGCAGTTCTTCTTTATTTATAAGTTCATTATCTTCTATCATGAATTCCTACAAAATTTGAAACAAACTTAACATAAAATATGAATTAAAGGAAAAAGATTGGTCTAACTGTTAACGCAACGGTTGTGGATTCGATATTCACTCGGGGGTTCCATATAATTTTCATATCCTCGCTTTGGTAAAAATATAAAGCGCGGCGTTGAGGTCTGCCACTCAACATATATGTCTCGAAATGTCTCAAAAATAGGGCAGTACGTGGGAAACGAAGTGTCTCAACACTAGTTTCTCTACCTACCCTGCTCATCCATGAAGTTAATAAAAACGAAAAGAAGTGTTAGTCAATTCATATTTTTATTAATACAACAAGAGTTTGTATCTTAGAAAAATGTTTTTCATATATCGAAAAAGCGTGAATTGAGAAAAGAGTCAAAAAAAATATCCAAAATATATCCTATACACCTGAGAAGATTGCATACTTTTATGAATTAATTTAAATTATTATCACTGAATTGTGATTATTTCATATAATACAAAAGACGGGTTAATTGAAAATTGTAATTTTTCATTTCATTGTCATTTACTTGCACTCTAGTATATATTACTTGCACTAGTTAATTCAAATAGTTTTTACTTAGTTGTCGAAAAAAAGTAGTTTTTCTGTTTTAAATGTGGAATAACATGAGATATATGATAAAAAATTAATTACTTGAAAGGGATCAACAATGGTTCCCTTGTGTATCCACTGGTCCAGTATATTCAGATACGGTCGACAAGCACGTTCTGTAAGGAACAAGGATATTTCGTGCGCGCGCGCATCGCCCATTAGTGTGTTTGTTTTTTCATGTAACACCGTTAATACTGCACCACCCCTTAATTCACTCTAAAAATAATAATAAATAAAAAAAATTAAAAATCAGCTACTATAAGCTGTAACCCGCATATAGCAGGGAACTTAGTAGACTCACCGACTCACAAGTTGAGTTGAGTGGTGGAACTCAAAATTTTGCTCAAAATTTGTGGAACTCAGAATTCATTCTCCGCGGGAATCGAACCTACAATTATCGCGATTACGCTATGCCGTTACGCCATGACGATCACTAATATTAAATCTTCTGAACTATAAATGGCGATAATTGTGGATCCGTACACAAATCGAGGAAAAAAATATATTAGCAATAGGTAGATAAATTTTGGTAAAATAAAATACAATGTAGACATAAGTATATATATTACCTTTCCAATACTAGTAACAATGGCGGCAAGAACTTGCATAGTATGCATTGTAGGCAAAACAAAACACCATAATTTTTGCAATGTCAAATTTGTGCACATGTGTTCTGTTTCCAATTGAGCTATCATAGTCTGGAAAAATTTAATTAGTAATAATAATATAATAATAAACGTATTATATATAAACATACAGTACGGTCGAGAAGTCGTGGCTGCCCTGAAGTTAGGCGGTTTCAATTTATTTTCACTGTAACAATGAAAATAAAATGAAACTTCTTGATTTCTAATGATTTCTATTTTCTATTAAGGTAAACTCTTATAATGCCTATTAGGTACTCTAACTTATTAAGTTCTACTGCAATTAAACCATGTTAAGAGTAAAATTTAGTTATAGCCAATTAACAACTCTTTTCTTTCTCTTTTCTTTTCTCATTCTAAGTTCTTTAAATAAAAACAATCAATCATTGCATTTCTTACACTACAAAAGCAAGAAATCAGCAACAAATAAGAAAGTATATATATATATAAGTATATATAATATAAACTCACATAATAATCTTTTAACAATATCTCAATAGCGGCTACCAACGCATGTAAAATTTGTCCCGACCACATATTGCATTGCTCTATAAATCTTCTCACAATGGAATAATTTGAGGCCAACGGCAACATTTGTTGAACTATTTGTTTCAATGCGTCATCTAAATCGTCAGAAATTATGAATGTTCTTGGATCATATGTGTCTTTCACTGGTTGATGAACTATGAAATTGCCGGGGATACCGGAGAAAAGGTAGAGTAGTTCGTCTATGATTATATTCTCTTGTGAAGCGATGGGTATACCAGCTGAAAAGCAAAAAATTATTTATTATGTAAAAAATACGCATTTAAAAATATTATTGGCCTTAATTAATTTGTTCGAAATGTATATGTTAAAAACTAAATAGCTTATAAATAAAAACTTCTCGCTGTATGCCGCGCACAGCAGGGTACGCAGACGGAATATAGCATTATTATTATGGAAATGATTACAGAATAGTCAGAGCAAAATTGTTCATTAATCTGAAAAGGGAACGTCGAAAACTGATTAATTATTATTAACTTAATAAGAGAACATATAAAAAAATAACGTAGCGGGGGGTTGGGGTAAACGCCATAAAGCAGTGATTCTCACATATTTAACGATTTCATCATTTGGCGCACACAAAGAAAAAGATAAAAATTATTTACTTACTACAACACACTGCATAAATAGTTTATGACAAAAATTTTAATATATTTGCAAAATTTGGCGGCACACTTTTGAAATTTGGTGGCACACAAAAGCCGCGGCACAGTGGTTGAGAATCACTGTCATAAAGACTAAAATTACGTGCAAAGACATCGATTTAGACTATATTATGGTAGATGGAAACAGGATTGATAGTAGTGATGAAGAAAATAAGAGACCTAATGTCAAATGTGGAAAGTAGAAGAACTATGTTAACAGATATTGCACAAACTATTGCACAGCGGAAGTGAGCAAAATGGCCAGACACATATGGAGAAGAACAGACGAAAGATGCCAAACACTTTAGATGAGAGACCGTGGCAGTATAGCACAATCTATATAGCTTTGAAGTTGATATAGCTGATAGAGGTTCACTGTACACAAGATAGTTGTGGGTACAATTCACATTAGTTAGAATGTTTATATGTAAATTCATCTTCTGATATTTAAATTTACGATTTTTTTTATAAATTTCTTTATATTCTTCACAAAACACTGACTTTAGTGAAGGTTGTGATATTGATACCTTTGAGAAAAAGACAAAACACAAAGTTGAGTCTCTAAACATGGGCAGAGCTTAGGAAAATGTTGTTCCACTCAGTTCCCTTTATCTATCTTACTACACGCAGAATACATTGTAATTTAAAGAAAAAATTGTAAATATATTTTTGTAAACTATAATACTTACACAGAAATGCTATAATAGGCAGAGGATCCTTAGGAAAATCCCATGACATTGCCTGATGTTCCTTTTGCCAGTTAGGTAAATCTAAGCTGTTATACCAGTGTGGACGCAACTTAGATTCTTTCTCTTCAATTGACTTCATTACAAATTTTTTACTTTCATCTACAGCTTTCAATAACTTATCTTTAATCTGAGAAATACCAGATATATCATAATAGAACCATAATATTATACAATCTAGCTTCAGCAAATCTATCTAATCTAAGTAATCTATCTAATCTAAATTAATTTAATTAATTCTGATGATTTTTTTGAGGCATTGCATGTTGAGTGGCAGAACTTAACACCATGCTTTTGCCTTGATGGCAGTGCAAAGAAATAAAAACATTAAGCAATATTAAATAATTCCCTTAAGTGGGGAATGAACCCAGAAGCGTGGTGTGATCTTAGCACCCCTGCGTTGCAAGAGAGAGCCTTAAAATAATTATAAAAATTAAATTAAAAAAATAAATTAGCTTCACGCTGTATCCCGCACAGGGTAGGCAGAGGGAACCTTGTGTTAAGACACTCCATTCCCCACTTTCTGCCG
>DWAP01000733.1:0-19109 GCA_018230625.1 Heliconius eleuchia
TATTTTTTTTATATCTTTCATGTACAGAATTGACTTTTCTATCCTTTTATTATATCACGCTGGGAACCTGGGAACTTAGTGTTAAGATACATTAAGACACTTTCGTTACCCACTTCCGCCGAACTCATCGCCGCGCTTTACTTCGTTATCAGAGCGAGGAAATGATAGTATTAAATATTAAAGTACCTCGAGTGGGAATCGAACCCACACCCCACACCCACCCACGACGACGTAACGCCTCACCTGACGTAACAAAGAACATACAAAAAAAGTTGCTGGCGACGATTGATCTTATATAGGCTAAACAATAATAGTACTTTTAAAATTAAAAACTAAAATCTTGCATATTGGGTCATCTCTCTCATCTATACGTAGTGCAATATACCGCGGATATAATTTTAGTATCGTCCAACAACAACTAAAAATACAGGGTGATCCAATTACATTAACATCCGGATGAACTGAAGTGACCTTTTAGGAATAATAGGCGCGGAGTTGAACCCTGAGAGTTGGCAGTGTCTCGACAGAACTATGCCAAGAGGGTCATTGCATTAGTCTTAAATATGAAGCTTGTCGAATTATATTTTTGGTTTTACTCATTAAATGGTGTATTTTTGGACGTTTTTTTCTAAACACTCACTTCCTCGTACTAATAAGAATCTTCGGAGTTACGTTATTTGCAAAGTAAACAATCAATTTCAACTTCACGTGTTTTCCTGCATAACACGGTGGACAGAGGCACCTAGTTTTACGATACTTTCTTCTCCGCTTACGAATTGTGGAGAAATTGCATAGTGAGTGACAGAACTCAAAGAGACGTAAATAAAATAAATATAATCATTCCCCCGAATCGAAATCGAACCCACAAACGTCGCGTTTACCGTCAGACGTCGCTAATAAGAACAGTATAATTGTTGATAAAAGGAAATTAAGTCGGAAACATATATATTTTTTTCAAATTAAATAAAATATTAAATAATAATTAACGTATGTCAAACTAGCAATTTACCTAATAATACATATTTAACCGAAATAAGAGAGGAAGTAAATGTATTTGTTTCAAGTGTAAATACAGTTTGAATAACATTCATTTCATCAATCTAGTAACAAAGTACTTATATTTGCTTAACTCCACTAAAATAGCTTTTCTGTGGACATTTTACATGGATTTTAATTAACTTTTGGCGAATACGCGCTTTTGGCGAATAAGCTCACGTGTCACCAGTTTTGCGACTTCCAAAGCTCTCTCAAACGCACTGTCTGTCAATAAATTGTAGCTTTTTGCTGCAACATTTCGAGCCTTGCTGTTTGATTTCCTTTGTAAAAATATATTGTGTTGACACTTTAGTCGGTTTTGGCTATGAGCTGTTTGTTGTGTTACTGGAAATACATCTCGATTTAATTTCTCGTGGCACAGTGTCGCAACTTTCATTCATTCATGGCGAAAATCATGGTCGCGTTTTGTTTTGTTACCCAGAAAAAAGAAATTAATATTTAAAATAATTAATTCCTTTGAGTGGGAATCGTACTCATAATCACTTTTAAGTTCAGATACTGTGCGCCACGACAGACTCGAAATATCAATTGCGTATTAAAATATCGTTTACTATGAATATCACATAAAATTTTCTCTCTAATATCACAAGAATAGAATAAAACCGTCTACGTCGTCAAATCCAACGCACAAGTTATAGATCACGGTTTTTAGAATGCATTTACTTCGCTTTGTATAAGCCGCATAAACGCATTCAGCTGGTGTGTTCACATTGTTTTATATTATATTTATGATTTTAAATTTAGGGATGGTATTTGGTTTATACATTTAGTTTATCGCGCGAAAGTGCACTTGCTTATTTGAAAATAAAAAACAAAATTTTAAGCATCACGCTTTGTTGTTATCAGGCCGAGGGAGTGGAATTGATTAACTCCTCTGAGTGGAATCGTACCCACACTCACTATACAGACGCTCAACTTACGCGCCACGACGGGCTCAAGTTAAAAGTTCATCTTTACACTCGTAAATTAATAAAAATTAAATTAAAACTAATTCATCACCCCATAACCAACTATCACAACAACAAAAGGCAACGGGTGGACGGAATCCCCCATCACTAGCCTCCCACAGAGACGAGATCGAATGTACCGAGTACCTGAATTCCTAGATTTTAAACACTAATAGTGTACCTTAGTAACGTCTGACCTGATTACAGTAAAGCCAATAACCCGGCGCAGTCAGTGTTTGACACGGCGGGAGTAGGTCACTTATTTTCGTGTTATATTCGACGTAAATAAATCTCAATGTAGTTGCTGGTTTTTTCTCTAAGATATATATATATATATATATATATATATATATATATATATATATATATATATATGAAGTTTCACGCTGTATCCCGCATATAGTACGGTATATAAAGGGAACCTAGTGTTAAGATACTTTATTTCTCACATTCCGTAGAATTTTCTTTTTTTCAATCTTCATACTAACAATTTCCGTTAAAATAATCATAAAAATAGATAAAAAAAATATATCATTAAATAACTAAATATAGTAACATTACTTTATAAAATTGTGTTAACTAACTTAACTGAGCCAGCGCTAGAGCCAGTCAGAAATTAAATATTCATTTTTATTTCCTCGCTCTAAGAACGAGGCAAAGCGTTTTATTGAGTTCTGCCACTTAGCAAGCATACTACACTTAGCCCAAGAATTATTATTCTTTTTTTATTAAATAACATTAGTTTTTTTAACATTTGTTCATGTGGAACGGAGAGTTTTAACACTAGGCTTTCTGGTTCCCTCTGCCAACCCTAACATGTAAAACGTGAATGTAAAAAAACAAAAAACAAGGAAAAAAAGTAACGGGAACACTGGGTGTCCTCTGCCTTGACTGTTACTGTTGATATGTTGGATACAGTGTAACACAGACAGGATAGGCAGAGGGAACCTAATGAAAAATATTTAAAACACTGCATTCCCCACGAAACATCCAGTTTCCCGAACTCGACGTTGTGCTTTTTCCTGCTACCAGAGCGGGAAACCTCTCACCAAAAATATTGAAAATCGAACCGGTTCCGCTGCCGCTGCGCCACGACAGAATACAGCAGTAATGTAGAAAAAACCTATTATTAGGTAACAATCGTATCAAGGCTTGGTACAAATATACTTATGGAAAACCGTAAATCAATTTATAGGGATTTTACATATACTATGGCTTCTAAACGTGTTCACTCAGTATCTACTTAAGTTCAATGTCATCTCACATATTACATAGCCATAGAAAATACAGGAGAGATCTATTGAACTTACTTTACGTGACATCTAACATAAGATAATTATATTATTTGTATGAATTACAGTTGTAACTAGAATTAGTTACCTCCACGCTGTATCCCGCATATAGCAGGGTAATCATAGGGAACCTAGTGGTAACACATCCAGTGTCCCACATTTCGTTAAAATTTTATTTTAGATGAAAACTATAAAATTGTTAACCCTAACTGAAGCATATTTAAAATCTAACTTAATAGGAAGCGTACCCTGGCAGGATATTGCTCTGCTTGACTTCAAAGCGATTGATCAACAATTTTCATAAAATATACGAACGCATCTTTTACTAGTGATTTGAAAATATTATAGACAACTATATTTAGTATAGTTATACTAGATATCGTGAGCTAGCCTAGGAGCTATGACAAGGTGTAGTGAGCTTTACCCGTGTGATCTAACGTTAAAAAATAATAGTGGTGTATGACACATGACACGTTGTAAGTGCCCAAAGCAACTGTGACCGCAGGTAGGCAGAGTCACAACTTAATGTAGTTGTAGCCTTCCAAAGTAAATAACGCTGCCTGCCATACAAACAATTCCAATATATTATTATTGTTTTTCATTTATTTGTTATCTATTATAATTAAACTATTGTTTAATAAGACAAAAGTTAATCGATCTTTACATAAAATCTATATCGAGGCCAATCGTGGCGCAGGGGCACGAGCGTGTGACTGTAAGCGCGACAGATTGTGGGTTCGATTCTCACTCGAGAAAATGATATTTTTTATCATTTTTTAATCTTCGATCTCGTGTCGAGGCATATAGTCCGCTAATCAATAAAGCAATGCCTCCATAGTTTTAATTTTATTTCTCGGGTCTTTGTTTAGTAAAGGGATATAGAACTTTTGAATTGACGTTCCCTTTGACAGAATTTTTGCAAAAATATGTTTTTGTGTTCTAAAATTCACGTGTTCTGACGCTGTCATCCTTTGTTGAACGCAAAAATCAGAAATAGACTAACCAGGGGCCTGTCTACACTTAGCTGTATGTACCTATGCACATACATACAGACCACATACATACAGGTGTAACAGGTATACCACGGTAGGCTGAGAGAACCTAGTGTTAAGACCGTTTTTCGACCAATTTTCTGTTGAGTGCCAGAACTCAACGCCGCATTTTACCTTGTCACCAGAGCAAGGAAAATAAAACTAAATCGTGCGCTACGGTGGTATATTAAATGTTTGTATAACTCAAATAAACTTTTACATTTGTACCTTTTGGAAAAGAAATTAAAGTCCTGTTTTAAACAACATTCGCTCTCTCATATCCTGGTTTTAAACGGCATACAAAAATCATCTGCAAGTATAAACGCGACTGTGGATTCGATCCCCACTTAAGAAATAATTCCAATAAAATAATTTTTGATACTCCGCTCCGCTAGACAAAGCGCGGCGTTGAGTTGCACCATTCAACGCGTATTGTCTTTAAAATTCAGAACTTGGATAGCAGTGCCTAAACACCAGGTTCCTTTTACTTACCTTTTTATAAATTAATATACAAAATAAATATCTATATATTTAAATATCAAATATAGAATGTCTATTTTACTAAAACAGCACATGTTTTGTTTTGCAACTCGATGTGAAGCCCATTTTCATATTAGTTCATCGACTGAAGTAGCTGAATACTTCAATTCATTTTATTTCGTTTAATATTGACGGCCGCTTGTTATTGTTAGTACTTAAAGATAATTAAATGAAAAATAAAAATGAGAATATATCTTTTGTTTTTTCTTTTTCGTAAGGAATACGCCGTCGTGGGCTCGTGGCGCAGTGGCACAGTGTTTGAGTGTAAATGCAACAGTTGCGGGTTCGATTCTGACTCAGGGAGGCTAGGCAGTGAAAACTTATTGTTAAGATACTTCCCTGTTCCCCTACTCATCGCTTAATTTTCGAGATATTGTATTGTAAGTGGCGGAACTCAACGTTAGTCTTCTTGTCTTACCAAAGCGAAGAAAACGAAAATAATGTAATAATTAATAAAAAAACCTGAACATTCGACACCAGACCGACATATAAAATTTATATGACAAAGCACAAAATAAAAGTAATCAAGCTGTCAACAATTTGCTCTATACATTTATTTATAAAGAACAGTCGAGTGACGAAAAACCTGATCCACAGTATATAAAACTTTCGTGAAACTCTTTGTTCGAAGTCAATAAAGCGCGCGTTTTGATCATAGAGCCCTTTAGCTTCACCTCTGGGCTATTTTCTCTTAAACTTTCCAATACTAACAGTGCTATTTGTATGTGTCTGTCTGTTCGCTATGGAGTATGGACTGGAACGATTCTGTTAACCAGGCGTAATGTTGGTGGAGAGCACAAACAAAAGTTCTCTATAATGAGACTGTCTGTGGCCCGCGACTTTTGTAACGTTCTAGGATGTAAAATAGGAATTGCCGTTTATTTCCGTTTCCATAGGAATTTCGAAAAAAAATATTTTATGATCCCCCTCATTCACCTGACTACTACCTACTACCCTTGTACTACTTATTTCCACTTTCCAAGTTCAGTAGTTTCGTCTATGCATTGTCTGTGTGATTCGGGACTTATTTTAGTTAAAACAATATAATATATTGATAAAAGCTTATAAAAATATTCTAATAGAAATAATAATAAAAACATATTTTAACGTGTTATAAAAAATATTTTCTAGAAAACGGGTATTAAATAAAAAAAATAAAATAATTAAACAAAAGAACACTCATAGCATGAGTACTAATGTACTCCGTTCCCCACATTCCGCCGAGTTCTGGAGGCATTGCGTGTTGGGTGGGGGAACTCAACATCGTGCTTTGCCTTGACATCAGAGCGTAGAATAAAAATATAAATGGAAATAAACATTTCAATTCGTCGAGTGGGGATCGAATGCACAACCAGTCACGTTTGCAGTCATACTTTGTGCCGCTGCGCCACGACTGGCGTACTGAAACATAAGTATCTATTTTCCATCGGATATTGCAACAACCGGGCAAACGCTTACAGCTCTATTTATATAAATTTAATAAACTTGTTGGAAAGCTATGTGTATTGCGATTAAAGCTTTTTGAATGGATCCTTTTTTTTTATACCGTATGTAGCAGGATAGGAAAAGGGGACCCAATATTGAGACACTCCGATATCCACATCACCCCCAATGTTCGAGACAATGCGTGTAGATTAGCGGAACTTAACGTGGTGTTTTATATTGTTATCAAAATATATTACATGTATGTATGACATTACTTTATGACACATACATATATCATAGCTAAGATGATATATATACTTGAAGGTGCCTGAGTGTAAGAAATTTTTAAATCGGCGTTGCACCGTGTGCATTTTCAGAAACATTATTTTTTGTTGGTTAATTTTATTTTGTAATTTCTTTTAATTTGAGATATTGTAATGGTCTGTGTTTATTGCCTTTCATTAATATCTATTATGTTTTCTTTATAACTGTTTATTTTTATTGATCTATTTTATAATAATTTACAAGATCGATTTTACATTAATTGATTCCAATGAGAATGAATTTAAAATAATAAACCTCTTAAAGAATTATCTAAAAAAATCCATCTGAAGTGTACATTCGTTAACAACACATCCGTTTTGATGATAAGTCAGTTTAAGTCCCAAGGAATGAGGAGATAGGGAACCACGTTTTATATAATTATAGAGTTGATAGTTCCTGAGATCAGCGCGTTCAACATAACAAACATCTAGCTTTATAATATTCGTATAGACAAAGATTAATCGTATACGACTTGTGTGTTTAATTAGATACTTGTAGTGGCAGAAAATCAAGAATACACAATTAAAATCCTACATTATAATTTGAACGGTCAATGTAGTAAAGATGAGGCAAGGTCGTCCGGCAGCGCGTAGTACAGGAATGTTGATCGAGTCATTTACAAAAACTTAAGTTTTAATATGGGACAGCGTGCTAGTTATAGGTTCGTTCCCCTCTCAGGGGACTATTATATTATTTAAGTTTTTTCATTACTTACAATAGGTACAAGACTGCCTAGGGTATGTCTTTATCGTATCGTATACATTAATACGTGAATCAAAAATGTTGTACTCATTTTTTACGAGGAGAAATTATACGAAGAGAGGAGTAGGAAATTTCGCACAGCCACAGTCTATATAGAGAATTAGTGCAGGATAATAATATTTTATAAATAACGCATAAAAATACATTAAATTGATAAAACAAATACAACATATATTCCCATAAGTTTGACAATGTACACTTTTGTATGAGGCGGCATACACGTCGCTATGGTAGCGCGTTTTGTGCGCGTCAACCCGTTCGGTAGTATAGGTTGTTATAAGTGAAATAAATATATGTACTTAAAAGTATTTTAATATTTTATGAACTATTTTGTATTTATCAACAATGAGCCGTTGTCTATGAAAGTTTAATCAAAATCCCAAAATCTAGATATAACGTGTTGCCCCGAATGGGAAGTTGGAAGAATAATGAAAAACTCAACTGAACTAAGCACTTTGCGTTCACATAGCGTGGAAACGAAAATATTTAATTCAATCGTGTAGAATCGAACCCACAATCATCACGTTTACAGTGAAACACTATTCCTCTACCTACCCTTTAAAAGAAAACAAGAAAGTGAATAAAATCCTTTCGTTTCATTGTGATACGTCGTGATGGTTTATTGGTATTTACGAGTAAATGCATCCATAAATAGTTTGACTCAATACATTTTGGTTTTACCATAATTAATACATATTCTTAATGAAAGCGATTTATTTGTATTGGATTGTATGTTGAATCGTATTTTAAACTTACGGACACGCGCGGCTTCGCCCGCTTTGTTTAATATACGAGTAATAAGTAGACATTAGTAAGGAAAACAAAATTATAAATATTAGAAAAAAATACCTAAATAATTAAAATGAACCAACAAATGAGTATAAGTAAAAAAAAATCTAAATTAAATCACTCTGTAAACTGTATCCTACGCAGAGGATGCAAAGGGAACTTAGTGTTTTAATTAATCAGCTGCTTGAGACAAACATTACGCCGGATTCCGGAGGCATTTCGTGTTGAGTGGCGGAACTCAACGACGCGCTGTCTCGACACAAGAGCCAAGAAATACAAATAAAAATTTAAACATATATTTAAGTAACTGCTGAGTTAAAATAAAACAATTGGTAAGATTTTTAAGTACATTGGTTAATTATTTTATATAATATACCCACTCGACGAAATGAAATATAAGCGTGACCATACATACAGACAGACAAATTTTTTGGCTTTCTATTATTCTTTTCAAATGTATAGAGGGACTATCCAATTAAGTCAAAAATACTAAATGTACTGACAAAATATTTGTTGTTTTATTATTTATCAATACATAATTAAAATTACAAAATGTTGGCGCTATAATTTTTAAATTGATTTTTAATTATGAAAATATAGTTCTCTTTGGATAAATTATTTATGAACAATATTTTTATAACGCATTAACTAAAAATCTTTTACATGTTATTAACAAAAGTTATGTGAAAATCAACATGTTGCTCACAATCAATATCACATCTTGTTTTTTTCGAAAGAATCGAAGAAATCGCCATCTTCAGAAGTCCACCATTTTTGATTTAGAGTGGCGTCATTTTAGTTTTTGAGTTATTCCCAGCATTCCCAGCAAGCCATTCCATTTGACACATATATTGTAAGCATCTTGGCTGCTTCGCCATGTTGGATCTAGACATCGCTCAACTAACATGCATTATCGTCCGAACTAAACGTACCTACTTTCGAGCGTCCATCAAGGCTCGTACTTTTTCTTCAGCGGCGAGCTACTCTCGCCCCTCCTTGCCCGATGACACTGTCGAGTCCATCCCAGGTCAACAGCAATATAGCCAATTCAAAAAAAAAGTGTCTACGAAATTTCGGGTCAATCGTGTGAAGATTCCTGTTTCAAAATTGATTGCATGAGTGGCCTGAACCCAATTTGAACAAACTTACGTTGCAAATTAAATAAATAAGTACTTACACAAAAATATTGTTATTTGATCGTAATGACGGCATAGGACAGCGTCTATCTGTACAGGCGATGGGTGTGTGTTCAAAATCCTTTAGACCAGTGAATTATTTTCGTTCTCCTGTTCAAATAAGAAAAAGTGCGGCGTTGAGTTAAGCTACTCAACATGCAATGTCTTGAATGTGTTTAGAAAGCGGAGAAATAAGTGTGGTGTTGTCATATTTTTAAGTGAATGATTACAAGATTATGTATATATTCTTGTTTATGTAAAGCTAATTAGCTATTAAAAAAAATTAATTAGCTTCACGCTATATCCCGCACACAGCACACAGACACCAGAGCGAAGAAATAGAAATATAAATTTAAGTAAATATTTCATCTCCTCGAGTGGAATTGAACCCACAGCCACTCGGTTTTAGTCACACTTTGTACCGCTGCGCCACGACTGGCCTCATAATTCTTTGTAGAACTAATATAAAATTTTCAAAATAATCTCTCAATTCGAAACCAATCGCAAATACCAAAAGTACCAAGTTAATTTGATATTTTCGCTGGTTTGAACATAACGACGTCACCGTCCACGTACATCCCGCGCTCGCTGTGATCCGACAAAGTCAATTACACCACCCAGTTAGGATGTAACTTCATTGTGGGGACCGTTGATGACACGCGCATAATGCACTCCCACTGATACACCACTACGTATATAGCAGGGTTATGCTATAATTGAGGCCGTCGTCGGCTGACTGAATGGCCTTAAAGTGAGAACCGAACTCATTTTAATCGAAACCGAACCGAATAATTTTATCGAACTTAATATATATAAATTATTTTCCTTTCTTCGTGAAGTAACAAGATAAAGCGCGGTGTGGAGTTTCGCCACACAACACGTAAAGTCTCGAAATTTCGTAACGGAGTGCCTAACAAGTAAAACTTAGTGCTTGTGTGCATGAATGTAGCGTGGTGTAACCACTAATTAACCAAAATAGAACAACTGGCCATATAAAATAGTCAAGCTTTGCCCATCAATCGATATGGGTCAGTACGGAAACATTGAATCGAAATGGCGTCTATTTTAAAACTAAAAACGGTAGTTCATAATAAAAACATAAGACGTTATTCATATAAATAGCCAGTGCCTGTGCGATTGTGGCAGACGCTTGCTTCACTCGGATCTGGGCGTAGCTCCACTGGTACACGGCAAGTCGACAGTGGAACCGGGTTCGATTTCGCGTAGGATTGTTAATTGTTTAAATACTAGTCATTGTTGTATACATTTTTTTGCATAAAAAGTAACTTGGCGCATCTGGTTGCCCTTGCTTGTGTTTCTTTCTTGTAAATAATATACAAGTTTTTGAACTTTAGTTGTCAAAGTAATGCAGAATTTAATTGTAATTTTTTTTTTCATTTTAATTTTGTAACATAATTTTATATGGTTCTTGTTTTGTTTCAGGACTTTCATTTGGATTTAAGTATTTCAGTCTTATACATAGAAGCAATTTGATTAGTCAAAAAATGTCATCATATAGAAATTATGTAAGTTTTTTTTCATATTTTTAACAAACTGCTGTGTAATTTAATATTTTTTTTTATAAAAGTTTCGTTTATCAGACGCGTTTTGTTTACGAAAGCCGGGAAATGAGAAATATTTAAATACAATTATTCCGTTGGTAGGCAAAATCATCCGACTGTAATATCGACGGGGAATTAATTTAATATTTTTATATTATTAATTTAATTATAATTAATATTTTCTTATCCACGTTCTAGTAACGTGGCAAAGTGCGGCGTTGAGTACCGCCACTCAACACGCTATGACTCAAAAATTCGGTGGAAAGTGGGGAACGGAAGTGTCCTAATGGGTAACGGAATTTCTTAACACTACTTTCCAAGGTTCCCACTGCCTACCCTGCTACGTGTGTTACATAACTCGGCATCGATCCCAAAACCAATACCTTTTCAGTCAGACGTCCTTTTTAAACTAATAATTACTTTATTTAATTTTATTAAATATTTCAATAACAGAATACATATGAGTGTAAGAAAGTTCACTCTTGAGTTTGCTATTAATCAGTCTACCGCGAGAGCGAAGGGCTCAATAAAGCCCTTGTACGTTATCTGCGAGCACATTCCGTCAGCTATTTATAAAGCGTTGTAAAGAACAGCTTTATTTCCGATAGTGTTGAGTGAGCATTATGGATTTGAACATATTACGTGATTGAATTTATGCACTCATAGTGTTTAGTATTTTTTTAATTAATTGCTTAACATATTTTTTAGCTTCCTTCTGTATTTCTCGTAAAGCAGGATAGGCAAAGAGAACCTGGTGTTAAGACACCTAACTTTCAAAACATTGCGTTTTAGGTTGGAACTTAACGGCACCCACAAGCGGAAATTTTGTCCAAAACTATAACTCCTACAATCAGACGCTGCGCCTCGATAATTGATAAAACTAATTTTAGTTCTTTCTACTTTTCAGTATGATTCACCGGCATATGGAAAAAATAGAGAAACTAGCAGAACCTCCAGCATATCTTCTGACCGACCAGCCACTGTCACTGCGAAATATACATCCACCCCTTCATATAAGTCATCCAGCATTCCTGTGCTTAACGATACACGTTCTACTCGAGAAGAAACTCCAATATCAACGATTGCGAATCGATATGCGAGCTATAACAAAACAACACCAACTGATAAACCAATATCTAAGTATGAAAAAAAAGATTATTCTAAACTGGCCATTCCTTCAATCAATATGAACCGAAGTCGAGATGTAAGTCCAGTATCTAAATACAGCATCAATCGAACATCAAGGCACACCAGCCCCGAAAGAAGAATAACCAAAAGTTTCAAAGATAAAAGCCAAGTTTTAAGTTCTGCTGACCGTGACAAAGACATTCCAATTAAGACTGATAAGACTTCAAACTACAGTAGCCTATCAAATTATAAAATATATCCGCGTACACCAAGTTACTCTAAACCGAGTCCTATAGCTAGGGTAGAAAGTAAACCTGAAGTTACAGTAAACCGATATGCTATTGCCAATCGATTAGCATCTTCGAGCTACTTAAGAAGCCCTACTCCTATTAAAAGGACGTCTGTTTCACCTATCAATCATCTTGAAACAATAAAGACAGATACCGATAAACACAAATTAGCAAATATAATGGCAGAAGAAAAAACAGGAAAACAAAATGATGATAGCAAAATTTGTAGTCAAAATGGCACCGAAGTTATTATTGATGACAATGATGATATTGAAAAAATAGCCGTTATAACTAGACACACATCACCTACACCACCTGGCTCATCGGCGTATGTGAGAATGAGAAGAGCGGATATGGCAAAAACAGTCGAGAAAATTATTACACGAACGAGAAAAAGACCAGAAATGATAGATAAAGAAATACAATCTGACCGACTTGATGACCCCACACGAACAAGCAGGTTTGGTAGCACAAGTAGAACTAGTGTGACAAATTGGACATATTATTCTCCTAATTCGACAAACTATACCGGTTACGCAGGAAGGTATTCGACGCAGTATTCGAATTTAAGAGAAAACGAGAGAAGCAGTCGCAGCCGAAGTAAAGAACCTGTACCAGTAGATAATAAAAGTTCCTACTCTAATATAGACGAAAATGATACAGGAAATGGTACAGTTAATAATCACCTCGATGAAAACATAAGGCTTGAACAGACAAAGGATACATCCGAAATTATAAATAACGTAAATCTTAAATTAAAGAAATCTAACAGTTCACAATTAACAGTCACACCAACAGAATTGCTAACACCTGAAATCACTATAACTAATAATCATCAGCTGCCACCACAACCACCCAAATCAGAAAATGTTAGCAAAATCAAAAAAGTCAAAGTACGCAAGTCAAGCACAGGTTCTTCTTCTGATTCGACATCATCAAAGAAAGTCGTTAAGAAAAGAAGTAAGTCAGCTAGCTCCACTGACTCAGAACAAAATAGTGAAAAAGGTAACAAATTAAAAGATTTAAGTAAAGCAAATTCAAAAAAATTAAGTAAAACTTCATCTACTATAAATGTACCAAATGGCATATCAAAATTAAAATATAGTAAAGCAAGAGAAAGTAATAGTCCAGAATCCAGTGTTACATTATCAACACAATCTTCTATCAGTGAAGATGAAATTGTGCAAAAATCAAAAACAAATGACGTTTCTAAATCTAATGAAACTGCAACATCAAACGAAAATACAAATAAGCAAGTATTAAAAACCGAAGGAACTGAGGAAGCTAAATCATTTTTAATTAGGGCCTTAACGCCAGTTACTAATTTGTTTAAGTTAAGACATCAGGACAGTAGTGAAAGCTGTCGTTTAATAGAAAATGCTGAAATATTAAGTAAAGATAGTACAAATATAACTGATAATGGATTAAATAAAAGTAAAAATATAATATCATCTAATGATGATGCTTTAGTTAAACTGAAAGCTATAAGACCTCTTGAAACTAATGACCAGAAAGTGCCACTCAAGTTAAACTGCTTTACAGATGATGAAAAGCCCTGGTGGCTCGACAGTAACGCAAATATTCCTGAAGGCATTGAACGATTGAGTCCTCCTAGAAAATCTTCCAGCGACAGTGATAAGAGTGAAAAGTTCAACTTGTATAAAATAAAGCAAAATGAATCTGGTGATCGAAAAGACTGGAAATTGGCAAGTAATGATAATGTGATAAGCATTAACAAACAAGACTCACAAAATAGTTTGGCTTTAAGCAAATCTGGTTCAGGTCAACGAAATTTCCAACTGAGCCGTATACGACACATCGAATCTGGAGAACGTCCATGGTGGCTGTCTAGCAGCAAAAGCATTCCGGAGGGGATCGAGAAACTACCGACACCTCCACCACAACCAGATAGTGACTCCTCGGACTCTGAAGAAGTAAAAGTGTACGTGCCATCTACTCAAGTTCCACCGTTTCCTCTTCAGTTGCCTGATGACGAACCACTCGGAGATAGGAGAAGCCCTGAAGGCTTGGAAACTCCAAATGATAATTACAGAATTGGACGTCGCTCTCCTTACGAAAATAATCACCACTATCGACGCGAGTCACTAAATGTACCTTATCAAAAAGGTGCACAGAAATACATATCACGGTATACGGATATAGACGACATATTGGGCACCTCAGGTCATATTTACAGCCCATTCAAGGATTCTATATTAGCTAGAAGAACCGGCCAGTTACCATTTGATGATGACGAATGCGAGGAGATAGACCCTACCCAAGTACGGATCCACGACAGCACCGCGCAAATGCCTATAATCAAGAAGCTACGATGCAGGTAAATAATATATATCTACTTCTATACCAGGTCGAGGCCGTAATGGGCTCGATCCTCACTCAGGGGAGGGCAGTTGGGTCCCGTCACTCGAACTCTTATCGGAGTATCCTAACATCAGGCTCTGACTACCCTGCTGTTCGGGAAAAGGCTGAAGCTGTGTTTTTTTTTATATACGTATGTATACTTATCAAGAATTTTCATTTCAATTCTACATTTGTACAGAAATTTTATTTTTCTTTCACTTCAATAGCAAAGGAATTTAATAAGAACGTATTAGATATAGCAATGAAAAGTAATTATGGTTTAGTGTAGGAACTATTTCATTGCAGCTAGTAAATTAAAATGAACAAAAATTCTTGCAAGTCCTGTAACGTAGTTCATGTGTTGGTGAATTTATCTAGCAGGCCATTCCTTTGTTTACCTACTCGAGATAACAAAATTTAAGTTAGAGTGGAGCAGTGTCTGACATTGGACGCGACGGTTCTTAGTTTGATCTCTAATCTGTTGTTATTTTCATTTCATTCCCTTAGCCTGAGCCTTGTCAGTGATCGCGTTGTCAAGTCACATGACCAGATCTCTAGCCATGTAGAACAAAGCGCGGCGTTTAATTCCGGAACAAATATAGATATCTCAAAAATGGACGAGAACAGTATAAGTTAGGGACAATGGTTGTTTTTTAACATACTAATTGAAACTCATTTTATTTCCAGAAGCGAAATAATCGACTACAGAAACGAAGATCAGGTATGTCATATATTAAGAGATTATAAATATTATTCTATTGACTATTAAATAATTAAAGATGAGTGTCAGCGTGCTTCCTTTTTAAAGTCTATAGGTTCGATTTCCGCTATAAAATGTGTATTTTTTTTCTAAAATATGTGTTTCTCATATATATTTATAGTCCATTTCTTACACAGAATAGACAAGTGTAAACAGTATAACAGGTATCTTCGCAAAAAGTTCAACGATCCAAACCTATTATGATTATTCCCTGGGCTTTATCATGCGATATACATTCATATATAGTACGTAACTCCCGACTTCTCCTGTTAATTTGCGTGCTTGTAGGGTGACGGAACTCAATGACGCAATATTAAAATAAAATTTATTTACAAATTATTTTGTCATTAAAAATTGGCCAAAACCTAGTGTAAGACGCCGAAAAGTGTAAAACGGAGTGGTTAAAACTAAACTGCCACTACGAAAATTATTAAAATAAAACGTATACTCAAAAAAACTAAAAACCCGCTTTTCTATGTAGTATAAGTTTTATAAAACATGCTCAATTGTATGAGTCTAAGCTAAAGTTATTTGCTAGTAACCTCTGAAGAGTTCCACTCTTCAGGTCCTGGCTCCATCAACAGACCAGCTCGATTATGTGTTGTCGCATAAGCTACTTATAAGTGCCAAGTTTCATACCGCTACAATTATTACAACTTTGTCAAGTTTATTAATTTCTTAAATTTTATCACTTAGTTTCAAATTGACGTAATGAAAGTGTTAAAAAAGTCATTCTTTTTAAAGACTTCTTTTTTTATTTTCAATAAATATATGTAAGAGATATTCATATATATATATATTTATATATTATATTCTATATTCTATATAAAGGGAAACTTATTGTTAAGAATACAAAAAAAATATGACCAACAAGCCGACAGAGGAACGATAAATATATACATACATATATACAAATTTATATTAGTGTAGCAAGCAGGTGGTACAAGTGACCAAGTTTCGTCAAGGAGCTTTCGCGGGAGCAGTGCACTGAAACTGTTAACCTTGAGAGGAACAACAATAAGATACTACTTTCAATATATATATACCTATATATATTATTTTTTAAAGCTTCACGCTGTATCCCGTATATAGTAGGGTAGGCACAGAGAACCTAGTGTTAAGACACTCCTCTCTTAAATGCTCCTGACGTTGAATGGCGGAACCTACCGCCGCACTTTGTTCTATCATATCGGGAAAATAAATTAATCTCATATCAAAATTTACGATAAGCATGTTTTGTGAAAATTCACACTAATTATTGAAATAATTTAAGAGAACTAAATAAGTATATTATTAATAATAATGTTTACCGACTAATAAATCTTTGTCAAGTAAACTAAATCTTGTCACTTTTTTAACCCTTGTCTGACATAAAAACTTACTTTAGCTTTCTTTTTTCCTTTCTACATAACAAATAGTAGAATCTAATCTTCTACTCTGGAGATCACCGTGGCGCAATGGGTTCGATTCCCATCTGGAGAAATAAATTAATTTGATTTACTAGATTTGATAACAAGCCAAGTTTCTCTCCATTTACCCCAACGTGAAATTGAATTTAGAAAAAAATAATAGAGTAGTAGTTAGAGCTACTAACAAGTAAAAATGATTAAATGCAAATAGCTGATCATTTTCAAAAAGCAGAACATTTTCTTTGATAATGGATAAAAACTCTTAATTAAGTCACCTTTAAAACAAAGAAAACGTTAAGGAGCTACTATACTACACACATACATACACTGTTTGCATTTAGGGTTAAAAAATATACAAAAACTCATCCCTAATTCAGATTTGAAGTCGGTGCCATTGCATCTTATTTAATATAAACAAAGGCTTAGTAGCGTTGGGATCACTGAACTAAGGTTATCCTTGAAACTCTGGGAACGAAGTCAGGAGTCGTCGGTCACATTTTAAATGGATGACGTCATGTAGTTACGTTGATAATTTGTGTATACAGTATTTAATATTTAAATTGTTTTGCCTTTAATATATAATTGTTTTTATTGCGAACAATAAGAATTAATATAAAATTGCTTGATTTTAGTTGTAGTTCTGTTTTATGTTAGTTATTGTAGTATCTAGTCTAGTCTTTTTTTGAAGAAAATGTTTCTTTGGCTGAACTGAACTTTGGCTTAGTTAAATACACTTTTTAATATAAATATAAGAAATTAAGATACTAAAAACATCTTAAATCTAAACTGATACAAACGACGATCAACATAACATACAATTTAATATGACGTCACATCAAACAAAAATAATATCAAAAACTTTAAATAAAGTAACGAATCTGCATACAACTTCCTCGAACTGGAAAGGCTTTAGTCACTTTTCATCTCTTTCCTCCATACTGGACAAGCCAAGGTGTAAGCCTAACAAATTAAATAGGCACGCAACAATTGTTAAGTTAGTGGCAAGTTCGACGTATTTTATGAGTCGGTTTATAGCGATGTGAGGTAGCCTTACCTGAGGTACGCCCGGCCAGTTGCAATCAAGCCTTCGTCAGATACGGTCGCGATAAAACTCTGACGGGGAAAAGTTTACTATGTGATTTATTTAGTATTAAATATATTATAAAAAAACTCTCAAAAAGAGTTTTTTTTTTCTTGTGAACAGGTAAGCTTTTTATCTTGTTTGTTATATATATATATATATATATATATATATATATATTTTTGGTTTTGAAGCCGATTCTTTTTCCGTTTTGTAACTTAGTTTAAAGCTATTGTTTTCGAGATTTCGTGTGCAATGATCTAACTTTAAGTTCAACAACTCATGCTTTGCGTTCAAAGTATTATATCTTACTTATTATATCTTAAGTGAAATAAGTTTTCTGTTACTTTATATAAATTTCGGGTCTTAGATAAACTTTCTTGGTAGCTTTTAGTTTATAAGTCGACGTACAAAACGTGTCTGGTCGCCGATACAATATATCAAAACTTTATATATTTTTTCTATAATAATTTATGATTTAATAGAGAGATACGTGGAAAATTAATTATCTGTTGTAGAACTTAATAATTTATTAATACCACCTCGCTGTATACAATGTCACTGATTGTCATATCAAATTAAATTTTGACACTTTAAATTTCAATATAATTATAGCAAAATTGGAAAAGCGATGTTTTGATTTTATTCACTATCTACAATATTCTGTTGTGCATTCTCAATTTTTTTATACTGTAGATTAAAGATTATTTATGTATTTGAGCTTATGAGTCGGTTAAGTAAAAAAAAAACTAGTCTGTGAAATAATTTTTTTTAAATATAGTTTCTTAAATATTAATTTATATATTTTATTTATATTTTTCGTTAAATTTCAAACTATGCATAGTTGCCCTACTATTACTTTTTATATATACCTGCATATATTAGATAAGTGAGTTTTTTATTTCTCTATTGGTCCACTTGCATTAACTACATAATAACATAATATCACGCTGTACCCTAAAAAACGAAACTACTGTTAAGACACTTTATTTCCTATGCATCGTCAAATTATCGAGACATCATGTTGGGTCGCGGCACTCAACATTGTGCATCATGGCAAAAAATTACCATGGCAAGGAAATTAAAAATGAAGCCAAAAAATTACTATTAATAAAATACATTCAGATATATATATATATATATATATATATATATATATATATATATATATATATAT
>DWAP01000734.1:0-19108 GCA_018230625.1 Heliconius eleuchia
TGGCGTATCGGCACAACGTATGACTATTAATTATTGTGAGATCGCCTCCCATTCATTTTTTTTTTTCATTTTCTGCGCTCTGGTATCAAAATAAATCGTGTGAATCATGTTGAATTCCGCCACTCAACACTCAATGTCTACACACTACTCTACTTGTTTCCCTCTGCCTACCTATATGCGGGATACAACGTGAAACTAAAAAATATATGTCATGTACATGTTTATTTTCAATCTCATGATTCTAGCCAGTGCAATTCACATCATATACTACAATTTTATTATATGGTGAAATGAAATACAAAGAAACATTTTATAAAGAACATTGCTCGCTTCACTTTCCTAAGAGCTTCGCGAAAGCTTAAATTTTGTCACGATTGTATTGTATACATTTTAATTATGATTTTCATACTTTGCCATCCGTTTACCGTTTGGGTACGTATTCGTGATAAAATGCAGTGTTAATAA
Organism: Heliconius eleuchia; assembly: GCA_018230625.1. NCBI lineage: Eukaryota > Metazoa > Arthropoda > Insecta > Lepidoptera > Nymphalidae > Heliconius > Heliconius eleuchia. Next base: position 466 of record DWAP01000734.1, read on the forward strand.
TAATTAATTTCTTGAATCTTTATTACCATTTAATTATATAATAATATAGTTAAATGATAATAAAAATTCAAGAACAATTAAAAAATTGTAATTGAACAACGAAAAACTTAAACAATTAATAAATTGTTACAAATAATACTAAAACCGATCTAGTCAACGCAGCTATCAAAAAGCATTAGGTCATTCTGTGTGCTAAAATTTATAGCAGTATCAACCTATAGATACGGCAAGTTAAACATGTATGTATCTAGTACCTACATATTTTAAATTAGATATATAATGTAAAATATAACAAATATATAATAACAGACGCACGATCGTCGTGTCGTGTAGAGTCGATAATTATTCTGTGTATCTACTATTAGCTAATTGGTAGAGTAAAAAAATACTTTTCACGATATTTTAGTGATATTAATATGACAAATTACCTAAAAAATATGTATTGTATAAGTATTGTACGCAAATTGGAACAAAAAATAAATTGGAAAATGTTATTATTTTTGTTTTAATTTATATTGTATCGAGTGTCCAAGTACCACCTTATGAGGGTAAGCAACTAAACAGGTGTGGTTTAATTTACGACTAGCGGCTCACATGGGGATTTGCACCAAACTAAATAAATTTTGAATTTTATTTGCTCGCTTTAAAGAAAAATGTTTTGGTAATTTCATATTTACATGGGCCGAGTACATATTGTATTCGCACGCTGTAAATATAGTGTTCCCGATCATGTAAATCCTGATCCCCTAGATGAAAAGTAATTTTTATGTTGCCCCACAAACTCCTCTATTTGCTAGTGTAAGTCCCATTTGAGTTGGTTAAGCAGTTCCGAAGATTATCCCGAACAAACAAAAAGACGAACAGGCAAAAAAAATCAATCATTCGCTTGTGTTTTAGTATTGTGTAATATTTACCTGAAAAAATCTACTTGTTTTGAAATCATAGACAGACAATTTATTTTTATGTACCTGTGTATGTATAAAAAAGGGTAACATTTTACATAATTTCCCCATTTTTCTTAGTCACTAACAGATAATAAAAAATCTATCATAAAATAGGAGGTTTCTTTCGCGAGTCACATAAATCTAGTCTTTACTTTTTTCAGGTACGAAAGAGAAAATATTGTGGAAGTAAAACTATCATAAATTTATAAATATTTTTAAACTTACGTTTCTGAACTTTATAAAATTCACAAATTTAAAATTAGCTAAATTTAGAAATTACTTGAAATTACATTTTTTAAACTATAAGAACCATTAATACTAGTTGCTGGTAATGTATATGGAATTCGATATACCGAAGAGAAGTATAAGAAAAAAATTGATTTATTATAGAATAATTCCACATATTCATTATATATTTTGTAATTTTTTATTATAATACAATATTTTGTTACTGAATTATATTATTACTTATGTTTTTATTAAAGTTTTCTTATATATACCGAAAGACGAATAAATGAACTTTTTTGAATTGTGAGCTAAAATCCTTGAAGCTGAGCTGATGTCATATAACATTCACTATATGCCATTCATTTCGTTCCTTGATCTCTTATTATTACTTATTTATTAGTCTGTTGACTCCAACTGCGTTATAAAAAATTGAAGTTGCATGCTCGGTATCTAAATTTATATTTTTGTAAATTTAAGCAGCCAGAATGGCGGATCTTAAAAAAGTTGAAGAATTAAACAAACAAATAGAAAATGACGACGAAGACGAGGAAATTGATGGTGTAGAAGAAACGGATACTAAAGATCCCGCTAAGAAGAAGAAAAAGAAAAAGAAGAAGAAGAAGGCAGGTTAGGTTTGATTGTGTTCTTTATATCATTTCATTTCATAGTCAACGATTATCCTTTGCTTTTAAATATTTGCTGGCTGAAACAAAAATATTTTATATGATATACAGAGAGGTTAGAAATATTAAGGATGTTTATTTTTAGCGGGAACTGAAAATGTGATTGTTGAAAATAATGCTGTGGAATCGGAAAACCCTGAGCCTCCTCAGGCTGATGAAAGTACCGGAGAAGCAGATGAGAAGAAAAAAAAGAAGAAAAATAAAAATAAAAACAAAGGCACTGGCAAAGTGCAAACTAATCCTCCAACAATCCCAATTGCAGAACTTTTCCCTAATGGTTAGTATTCTAATAAATTTTGTCAAATATAATCAATTTCAATTTGAGCTAAATTCATTCTATGAATAACGTATAGGTAATTTCCCTGAGGGTCAAATAATGGAACATGGGCCAGCGGAAGGTATTGACGAGAGAACAGCGAAAGATCGCTTTTCCAGTGAGGAAAAAAGAGCTTTAGACAGAATGCACAATTATATATATCAAGAAATACGACAAGCTGCAGAAGCCCACAGACAGGTGATATGATCAAACAAATATTCAGATATTATTTGTTTATATGCTAACAATATATTTATGCCTATTAAGCAAATTTATTTTGTTTATTACAGCTTCATGCTGTATCCTGCATATAGTAGGATAGGCAGAGAACCTATTGTTAAGACATTATTCTCTACTCTCAGCCTAGGTTTCCAGGCAATGTGTGTTGAGTTGCAAAACTCAACACTACCAACTTACCAAGTCACAAAACAACACAAACACCATAATAACCTTGTTATTATTTTGTCCTCTTTAAAAATCCTGTTTTTGGTTAATATAAAACTATAAGTATATTTAATATATTATTTAAACAGAATATTTCATACTCCATATTACAGAAGTTTAAAACCATATAATATACATTGTAGTTGTAAATGGGATTTCTAGAATAATCTCATAGCATTGTTTGTATTTAGACTCGTCAATATATGCGTGACTGGATAAAACCTGGTATGACTATGATACAAATCTGTGAAGAACTAGAATCCACTGCAAGGCGTCTTATTGGAGAGGATGGCTTGAAGGCAGGATTAGCTTTTCCCACTGGCTGCAGTCGTAATCATTGCGCTGCCCACTATACACCAAATACAGGTGAATTATATGTTATGTTTAAAGTTTATTCAATATTCCATATTTTGTAATAATTTCCAAGTAAGATATTTAACAAAAAAAAACTATTCTAGGTGACAATACAGTACTGGAGTATAATGATGTTGTCAAAATAGATTTTGGCACCCATATAAATGGCCGTATCATTGACTGTGCCTTCACATTGCATTTTAACCCTCGATATGATCCTCTGGTAAAAGGTGTACAAGAAGCTACAGAGGCTGGAATAAAAGCTTCTGGTGTAGATGTGAGGCTGTGTGATGTAGGTGCTGCTGTGCAAGAGGTATTTTTTTCTTAATTATTAATTTATTTTATCTTTTATGACTTATTTTACACAAATAGATAACTAAATTAATAATTATAGATATAATTTATAAGAAATTATAACTTTTTTTATTGGTTCCAGGTAATGGAATCACATGAAGTGGAACTAGATGGTGAGGTTTACCAAGTGAAACCAATTCGCAACCTCAATGGTCACTCTATTGGACCTTATCGTAAGTGTTCTTTAGTGAATTTTATAACTGAACAATTATTTATGTAACCTACAACCACCAAATTACAAGTACAAAAATTTTAAATAAAAACACAACATGCACCTGTGTTAATCATTAAATGTTGTCTATTTTAAGTAATACAAGTAAACAAATCATCAGCTTAGGGTGTAAGTAAATCTGCTAGTTCCATTTTTTGTTTTTTATCTTTTGTATATTTTTATACCAATAAAAAAAATACAAAATTGACCACTATCATATTTCATGTAGAAGAGAATACAAATCAAAGTTCGTTTTAAAAAACTTTCTCATAATTATAGATTTAAATGTTTAAATTAAAACATTTTTTGTCTATTGATAATTTGCTTAACACTACACAACATAGTACTTTTGATGTTTGATAAAACTCAATGCTGCAGTTTGTCCTACCAGAACTATCTGCTTTACCAAAAGCAAGTACATTTAACGTAGTTTCCTCAAGTGGGATTCAGTAAAATCAGTTTGTTAATTTATCTTATAGGTATCCACGCTGGCAAGACTGTGCCAATAGTCAAAGGAGGTGAAACTACAAGGATGGAAGAGAATGAGTTCTATGCGATTGAGACATTTGGTTCTACGGGGCGCGGGCAGGTTCATGATGACATGGACTGCTCGCATTATATGAAGAACTTTGATCAGCAATATGTGCCTTTAAGGTTTAACAATGAGTTTTTATTTTAAATATTTTTTTATTGATTGACACATTAAAGAGCTTGTTGAAGTGTGACATTGTTTGACAAAGAGGGTTAGGGGACTTTAATTTTTATGATACTACATTTCAAAATATATCTAAATACTAAAACACAATTAAAGAAATTCTAAGTATAAAATTGGAAAATATGTGATTGCACACTAGAGGTCGCAAAAATATGACCCAGCTGTGTGAAGAACAGAGAAGGTAAAATGATATTTATGTAATATTATGTACAGATGGCCCCTAAGTGATAAATTTAGTCTTACTATTTCTTTTATAGCTAAGTTTAGATTCGTGAGGTAAATGTGTTTTTGGTGTAAAGTAGAATTGTGGAAGTTATTCAATAACATATGGTCCCTATAACACCAGGTTGCAATCATCAAAGCAGCTGCTGAACACGATAAACAAGAACTTCGGCACGCTGGCGTTCTGCAAGCGCTGGCTGGAGCGCGCGGGCGCGTCGCGCTACGCGCTGGCGCTCAAGGACCTGTGCGACAAGGGCGTGGTGGACGCGTACCCGCCGCTGTGCGACGTGCGCGGCGCCTACACCGCGCAGTTCGAGCACACCATCCTGCTGCGCCCCACCTGCAAGGAGGTCGTGTCGCGCGGCGACGACTACTAGCGCCACGGCAACTGGACATCCGAGTTCACGATATAATGTTCACTTCATTTCTAATGCTATATTTTTTTATCAAAATAAAAATGTTTTAATACAAATGTAGTTGTTATAAATAAGCTGATCTGTCAAACTGGATACTTAATGAAAAATACGCGATGTCTAGTCTAAAGCAATACAAATAACATTATTTCAAACAATGACTATGTCAATGTTTGTTCTGTTGAGTTTTGTTAATATCATGATCAGAACAATATATATTATATAACTGTTGTTGAGATTGTATTAACTGAACAATATCCTATGTGAGATACATTGGTACTCAAACATCTTTAAGAAATCAGATATTTGAATAAACTTCTTACATATACTATGCGTTATTTTTATTAAAATTATTATATTTATTTACTAACGTATTTATATAACAAACCGTCATAAAAACTAATATAAAGAAGATGATCCAAACCTTAATTATATGGATTTAGTACTTTCCTTCATACTGGATTCTCACACACAGCAAAGTACACAGATGGTACCGAGTGTGCGGCGAAAAGAACGGAGTGTGTTAACACTCCGTTCTTCACTTTTCGCCGAATTCCAGAGTCATTGAATCACATACTTGTGCCCCTCTGCTTGCGACAGTTATTTTTCAGGCAACCATGTGTCATCAAAACACTTGAGTGCAAATTATTAACATTTAGTGACCTGTTTAAACCAAGCAACCCTGGGCTTGCGGCAGACTAAGAGCTGGCAATCATTGGGTTTCCAATACCTTATGCGACTTTCTTTCACATAAAAAACATGAGTGCAATTATCTCCAAAATCGCATCACCATACATTTAATTAAAGGTGATTGCGGCAGGATACCTCTAGGCAACGCTAGTGTAATCTATTCTACTATCGTGTATAATTCTTAAATATAACTTTTATTAAAAAACCATATAGCTGCAGATTTAAGCAATAGCATCTATAACCATAACGTTAACGTTCTTTTTTCTTTTTTTTTTTAAACTATATACATTTGGTATTTATGTATATTATTTATTTGATTATCCAGATATTTATACAAATGTTTAAACACAACTAGGCCGGTTAATGGAATTTCTACTAAATATCATTTTAAAAACAATAGTAGGACTGTTTCATTTTTCTATATACATTACACTCACAATTTCTATTACAAAAATATGGGCATTTTATTGTAAATTTTAAATTAAAAAACAATTTGTTTAATAACTTTTATTTATTCATTTAGGAAAGCACTATTCCCTAACGTGGTAAATATCGATTACATTAATTATAGTAAGTAAATTATCTACGTGGTACCATACCATTAGTCTTTCGCTAGAATATTATTTCATAGAAATGTATAAAATTGTTGACATAACTATTAATCACTAGCGTTCCGAATATTTTTATTACATTACCATCGGTTTACATGAAACCAAAAAATATAAAAAAAATGGTTTTTAACGAAATACTCAAAATGTTCACAATAATAAATATTCTTCACGGCTGCGTGGATAAGACAAAAAATATATTATTCCGACTGTAATTATGAAAACTAAACGCTAATAATATTCAAATTATATTATGTAGGTTATATAGCATGGTAGACAAGGGATATGTTAAAACACTGCGTTCCCAACGCACCTCTCAATTTTCGAGACATTGCGTGTTGGGTGACAAAATTCTATTGTGTTTATGTTCCCTGATGTCCGTTACCAGAGCGAAGAAATGAAAATTGATGAAATGAATGGAAGAATGGAAACCGAACCTACAACCGTAGTATTTACAGTACAGTTGCGCTACGTCATCTGCCCCAATATTTTTTCTTGTATATTTATTTCTTTATAAATTATTAAAGACAGACACATATGAACTGATACAGACTATATATGAACCCGTAATTTTTCAGGTCCTCAATTGAAGGTGGACTAAAGCTGTTTTTCGTTTCATATAAACCGATGCGTTATTACACTATTCACACGAAATCTATACATTAAAAATATACTAGCAAATCGATAAATGAACAATACAAAATTAATAACTAAGCCTGGGAATAAATATAATTTGAACGGACTTAACATTATTGATGATATTTTATTTTTATTTTAGCATTAAATATGATTTTTTTCTTTTACAATATTTCTGGTTTGTGGGGCTAATTTCTTTTTAAACACTATGCTATATGTTCGTACTTTATTTTGTAGCTCTCAGATAAACTTTACTCGAAAATATATTTACTAATTACAATATTATCAGATCAAAATGTAACTGTTGTTCCAAATGTGATACGTGTATGACTAGATTATGTATTCACGCAATGATACAATGCTAATATCAAAAATGAGTTTCTCTGTTACTATAAACATATGGGTTAAAGATAAATAAATAAAAATTATACATAAATAGAACTTCCCAAAGGGTATTTTAAGAGGTAATCAGTCCAACTAAACATATATACCTTATACCCAACTGGTAAAGTATCACAGAAATTAAACATCCTAGCTAAACTAACGCTGCATCTACTTTCAACTACATAATCATAATAAAAAGGGCCAGAATTTGGTCAACGCCTTTCTTGGACAAGACATCGTATCAGGGATGTTACGGATGTAACATAAGATAAATAAAATCTCCACAAAACAAATACTATGTCAGTTTCGTTGAGGGTATCGATACGTTAATTCGCAAAACCCTTAGCTCCCATCTGCGTGAACTTTACAAGAGAAAGAAAAACGTAATTTTTTGCCGACCACTTATTTATAAAAATATTATGAATGTATATATAACTATCGACACATACGTGGCTTCGCCCGCTTAAATTTCTTATTATATACATTATATCCAAATTGAACGTGGAACAAACATAAACCCTCACAAACTTTCACTTTTATAATATTATTAGGATATACTACCTACCAAAATATATTTTTTTAACAAGTCTTCTTTAAAAAATTACATAACATTTTCGGCATCCCTTGGAAAGTTCACGCAGATGATTTTAATGGTTTGTAAATTATGGTACCGATATAAAAAAAATTACGTTTCTCTAATATTAAGTACATTTTTATTTATTTTTTAAAGAATCTGTTTGTTACATTTATTGTTTATTTTTTTTATACTTATCGTGAGTTCGTACACACTAAGGGGCCCGTCATAGACACATAATTTAGAAATGAACGGGCTTGTCGGCCAAAAAATTTGTCATAACAAGTTTCATTTAGACTCCACACATATCCTAAATGATCAAAATCGAACGCGATTACAGCTAGTTTTTTTTATTTATTTTGGATATCATCGGATGGTTTCGGTTCTGTAACCGTTCACGGAGCTCCATAACATCCCCACTTCAAATCCCATTGTCCAATCATAATACTTAGGCAATACTTGCTGTCCACCCAAGTGACAATTAATATTAGTTGTAATTTAGGCCATTTTACTGTGAAAATGCTAAAAATTGTTTTAAAACATAAAAAATATCATTAAATAATTTCTAATTAAAAACGTACCCATAGATTGTCTATGACATGGCACAACTAGTAGTACGTGTAAAAAAGATAATTTTAATAATGTTAAAAAAATAATATAATAATACATTGGAAATAATTCAATAATAACTAAACTGTTCACTCCAAATAGATTAAAAATATTTAATTTTGTACATCGCCATTGGTAGAGACATCGGTTTCGTGACAATTGTAAATTGTCTGCAGTGGAACGTGAAGCAATTCCACTATGTATCTGTAGTTTGGTTCTGAAAACATAAAACGAAAGTAAGCTTCACGCCGTATCCCGCATATAAGAGGGTTGGCAGAGGGATCGTTGTTAAGACACTTCACTGCTAACTCTCCGCCCAATTTTAAAGATATTGCGTGTAGAGTAGCGTAATTTTATTTAATCTGGTTAGACTGAATTAATGACAACATTAGTTTTAATAATAATGCTCTCCAAAAATGTAATTGAACAAACTTCAATGTTGAAATCCGCCACCTGACACAATATTTGCCGTGTTATGCTGTCAAAATGTATCCACTGACTCGCAATACGGTCAACAAGTCGTGGCCACCCCCTAAATTTAGCTGTAGATGGTTGAGCAGGTTTGATTTTAGGATTTTTCTTGCTTTTAATAATTTTCTTCCTGGGTGCGCAAAAACTTAGGCAAAAAAGGGCGTTAAAACCTAAACCAGGACGGTCACGACTTGTTGATCATACTGTAGATAATAAATATTACTAGATTATCTCGCAATATAAATGTGTAAATATTATAGAAAACACAACTAAAGTAAACTAGACTAAATTAACTAACAACCAACTTTAGACTATTAATAAACGTTTTTTTTCATAAAATGGCGTCATATTTATTAAACTTGTTACAATCAATAATAATTTCTACAGTTGGTCCATTTTATATTTCAAATAAAATAACAGTATAATATAATTTTATATGATTATATCACAACTCTCTGGTGAGGGAACTAAATGTATTTATCATAATAAATTACACAATTTTTTTTCCTGTTATTATCATATTTCATTTATCAACTATGAATAAACTTAAATGATGGAATAAGTTTTAAAGTATATATAATTGTTCACATTCATTAATTGTTAGTTTGTTATCTATATTAATATTATATATTTATTAATATTATAGATTTAGAGTTTGTTTCAGAAAAATCGAATCAGCTTAACGCTGTATCCCCCACACATCAGGGTAGGCAGAGGTAACCTAGTGTTAAGACACGTTCCCCTCTTGCTGCCGAATTCTAGAGGTATTGCGTGTTGAGTGGCGGAATTCAGCGCCGCACTTTGCCTCATCACCAGAGCAAAGAAATGAAAATATAAATTTAAACATATATTTCAATCAGACAAACTTAATAGCTGTTGAGGTCAATCGCGTTTACAGTGATACCTTGTGCAAGGGCACAAGTTGTCATGCTACGGCTGGCCTCAACAGTTTCTGAGTTTACTCGTTAAAAACACTCAGAATCTGTTATCTGGGTTATATTAAAATATTTTTGGGTTGATTATATCATTATTTGTGCATTCAACCAAATGACACTGTATCATATAATATTAGAATAGCTTTAGAAAGAAAAGTAATTACGAATGATTTCCGTTGATATAAGTATAACACAATACTATCATAATGCAAGTGAAAGCTGTTAATTGTAATTCCCCTCAAGCAAAGCTACATTGCAAAGTCAAAATACAGTCATCCCCCAGTCTAGGTGACAAAAATTGGCAATGAACTATGCCAATACAATAAGAGTAATAGCATTGCTTATATGTAAGTATAGAAATAATGTAGGTAAAAAAGACTCTTTTTGTAACTTTTTGAATATTGTAATATTAACAATAAATATTTTTATGATATGTTAAATTTCTATGATTATAATTAATTAAAATGATTTATTAAAACAGTGGTATATTTACCGTTCTCAGGATTGATATATCCTCGACGAATAAGAAAGTCAAGTAAGACAGGTGCACTGGTAGTTTTGAAGTGAGGTGACAAGGCTCTTGTTACACATTCTTCAGCAGTTAAAAGTTCAAAAGTTTCAACTTCGCCATCTGCATTTTTTGGCATAAAATCCAATGGAAGCTCAAGATCATACACATATTCAGTGTTCGGAAATAGTCCCCTTTCACTTTCGAAATAAAAACTAAAATAAAAAAAAAAGATATTGTTTTTTTTTGTCTTTTTAGCTACATGAGAACCTAGTAATGACAAACGTCTTCACGCACCGTCCCATTCTCGGGACATTCCTTGTTGAATTATTGTGTTAAAAAAAACCTTAATTAAATAGCATTACAATTTATATTGAAAGCCTATTGTGGTGTGTTGAAATGTGATGACTGGGATTCACCTTAGGGAGTATGAATATTTATTATCATTTCCCTGCTCTGATAAGACAACATGTGACATAGTAGAATATGGTTACTATTATGCTGCTTTTTATATATATAGAAGTGATTCATGTGAGGTCAATAAGATAATTAATATAAAACAGGGCAAACTGTAATTGTGGGAAAATCTATATGGACACACACTATACTTTGGATAATTGAATTATAAACTTTTTAACAGCTAAATATTATGAGTTGCCTCTTGTGTTTATAGAAGTAAAAATGAAAGTTATTTGTGATAAACCAACATGACAACATCTTATGTTGTATACATTTCATTGATTGTCTCCCAATCTTTTTATCACCAGGGACCACCTTTAATATTGTTGGAAGCATGCCACCATGATGTAGGTAAATATAAATAAATTAAGTTAAATTATGCTTCTTGTATGTCATTAGATCAAAGTCTTACTGCCTACTGACTTTTAAATTATTTGGGGACCACAATTTACCTTCCTCAGTGATCCTCAGACTGCAGGTTAGACCTTTGAATAATTGATGACATTTTACTTTAAAAAATGTACTTTACATACCTAACACATCCAGCAGGCACAAGCTTCTTAGCCAATTCTCCCATAACAGATGCTTCTTCAGCAACTTCCTTTATGCAAGTTTCAAGAATACCATAACCCACTGCCAGCCCACCACTTACAAAGCAATCCCATTTGCCTTAAAATTATAAAAATACTATACTAATTATATAAATATGAGACTGTCATGAGTGAGACAATGTCTGACTATAAATATTACAATTATGATTTTGATTCCCATTGGGGGAAAGCAACACACCGCCACAACACAATGTCTTGAGAATTTGACAGATAGTGAACAGAATTTCTTTATACTAGTTTCCTTTGGTCAATCCTTCTATGAGGGGAAAAAGTCTGAAGCTGCTTTATTATATAGCTTTTATTTATCATATAATATTTGTTAAAAAATGTAAATAAAAACTTACCAGGCCATGTTTGCTTTGTGAAACTTCTTTGTTGTAACCAAATACAAAGCCCTTTAGTGGGATGAAATAAATATCCATTGACACTAACACCATAATTTCTTATACCAAAAAGGCATGTTGCACTTCTATCCATTTCCAAGAAGCTTTCATAATGATTTGGTGAACTCACTTCAAAACACTGAAATGCAAAACCTTAAATATTTATTTAATTGCCTCTAGTTATCATTTTATAATTGTATAACATATTTTGTACTAATCAACATAAGCATTCAAGTATATGCATTTATTTATAACTAGCACATGCATATAAAATATATATTACACAAAATTCAAATGCTTTTAAAAAAAGGTATTTAGAAAGAAAAATTTGCTATTTATAATAAGCTATATAAATTGCTTCTGGTTATGTGCACTACTTAGGTAACTTATATATTTAAAAACTTATTTCCTTAAAACTAGTTAAGCAATATGTTGCATTTGTCAATGAAGGGTGTAAGAATTTGTTGCAATATCTATTTTATAAAATTTGAGATACGAATAAGCAATTATTATCGAAAAAGAATTACCGTACCTCATCTCGCCAACCCTTAAGAGCGCATATTTCGTTTTCCTTACGTAAATTTTCCAATACTTCAGCAACTTTAGATGTTCTTTCTTGGTAATCTCTAAAGGCAGGATTAAGCTCCACAAATTTTCCCGTAATTCTGAAAACCTTTATATAAAGAGCTGTATAAGAAATTGCCTAAAAATTATGCTATGTGCCTGTATGTACAAACTAAGTTTATAAACAATGAGTATAACATAATAAGTCTTACCTCAGGGAATCTTTGTAAATGTTTAAGTACATCTAGACGAACAAGACCCACTTGATGTCCAGCAACTAGAAAAGGCTTGCATATGCCTTGATGCAATCCTAAAATAAAAAATAAAACATTGAAATCGAAACTTATTAATATAAAAATATAATGATTGTACACTAACAACGTGAGCGTTATCGAGCATACCTGATAAATAGAAGCAATTGAATTTTCTTGCTAACTTTGTTAATTCTGAAATGTTATTTTTAATTGTAGAATTCATATCTTTCATTTTATTTTACAGAATTCCAATACGAAAATTCAAGTGTATCAACAGATAATAAACAAATTTGAATTGACAAATGCCAAAATTTGTGACTAAAACATTAGGTATAGTAAATGCCCTTTAGGCAATAGAAATATTTTTCGACTTTAAATATTACAATGCTTCGGAGTTTTAACATACAACATTTTGTTTTGCACTGTCACTTAAGTTATAATTATATTTTTATATCATAAAATACAAAAATATAATCATTTATGTTGACTGTGTGTGGTATCAATAGATACACCATATGCATTCAATAGACAAAAATGTTCTTGCTCTATGATTTCTCAGTATATTGGCCGTTAGACGTGGGTCGTAACTTCTTTTAGGCATAACCGGTTGCAACTAGTTTCGGGTACACGAGTAACTAGTTTTCAAAACTGTGCAACGATATATTTAAACTTTAAAGGGATATAATTAATTGAAATGTTAAAAAAATTATTTGTTTTTTATAAAAAAATATAAATGTAGGTTGATTGATTAATTTTTTTATATTTTATTTTAAGCTATATTCACTTAATAATATAATAAAGATCGCTTAATTATTTAATAATAATAAACGTTACTAATAATTAAGTTCGCTTTTTAAATGTCACTATTATAAAATATTCAAAAATATTATTTATAATTAGTTTAATTTTTCTTTTTCAGTACTATTTTAAATTCCATAGAATTTAACTTACGAATTTACTAATTTTAATTTTTAGCATTACTTTTTCTTTTCATGGAGTGTGTAATCAATCATATTGTAATGACGTTTTTGTTCTCAGAATGGATATGAAAATAATGTACAATGCACACAAATTCGATCCATTACTGTCTCTCTTTTCGTTCGAAACGTACTAAAATAGAGCGAGATGCGACTATGTTAGAATCGATGTAACTGACATTACTATTTTATAATATAATCTATTTGAAATAAGTTACAGTTGTACTGCAACTGCTTTTGACAAATATGTTACTGCTTACTGTCAGAAACTACGTATGTGAGATAATCGTTATGTTTGCCGCGAAACTAGTTATGCGATTATTGGACTCGTAAGCAGTTTCTGAAACCGATTACGTTACATAACGCCCATGTCTATTGGCCGTTATAGAACACTATTTGTATTTAGCAATATGCATACCTATTGTACAGTTAATTTTTATGCATTAAAAATAAATAAATAAATAAATATGTATCAATAAAGATTGTATGTATTATGTTTTTCTGAACATTAATAATAAAACTTATTATTAATTAAATTACCAATCTTATACAATACTACAACTTAACAACTACTTCTGTACTTATCTGGTCCTGTTGTTATGTCTTGGGTACCACTCCGTTACGTTTCTTGACCATTTCTCCTTTTTACACCTGCTCATTTTCATTTAAGTTTTTTTGTGCAATAAGTAACATCGAAGATTCTAGTTTGTTTTCTTAAAATGTTTAAATTTGTTTTGTCTCTTAATTTGATAAGTAGTATACTCCGTATTATGCCTAGATAGACTTCATGTTTGGTATCCATAACCCATCACAGGTAAAATGCATGACTTACATGTTTTACTTTTGGATTTGAGTGATATAAGTGGGTTTTTTATGACCTCCTTGAGAGACTAAAATCTATAATTTGACCGAGGTACGTATATTCTTCCACATATTCTACTGTATTATTGTGAACGGTTATGGGAATAATAATACTGTTTGTCTTATGACAAACTGTATTTATGGAGCTTTATTTTTTATGGTCTTAATAGATAAGAATTTTGTGAATATGATGATCTGTCAAATAAAATAACATATCTTGAGAACAAATAAATAAATCCTATTCACGCTGTATCCCTCCTGCACACAGCAGAGTAGGCAGAGGGAACCTAGTGTTAATAGATTCCGTTTCCCATTTTCCACTGAATTCTGTAGGCATTGCCTGTTGAGTGTCGAACCTCAACGCCGCGCTTTGCCTAAACGCCAGAGCGAAAAAAGGAAGTATAAATTTAAATAAATATTTCATTTACTCTAGTGGGGATAGAACCGAAAACCAATTGCGTTTACAGTACCACTTTGTGCCACAACTAGCCTCATAGCGGCGGTTTTCTTCCTTCCGACAACGGGCGGGTGCCGGGCAACAGTATCAGCGTTTTGCCCTCTCTCTGTGGTCTCTTGCGGAAAAATAAAAATTAGATTTACTAACGAAATTCATTGCATATTGTGATATAAAAAAATTTCCTGTCCTTTCCTTCCTTTTCCTGATTTTATGTCTATTGACCATGCCATTTCTATCTACCCCATTTAATTGGCACTTACCGTACAGTACGCGATATATATATTGTTTTTTTTTTGGATTTATATTAGGATTTAAATTACAACACTCAATATATATTATTAATAAAAGAAATAAATTTATAACATGTAAACAGATCGTTGATTCTATTTTTATTTAAATTTTGTTTTGCACTTTATTATGTAACGTATTATATTGAAAAGGAACGTATTCTATTAATTTCAGAATATGTAATATCTTTTATCCCGCTCGCTCAAATAACATGGAGGTTGTGCCATGAAACGCTGTTAAAGTGTTTGCCTTTGTTTACGTGTCGAAATCTACGAACGAAATTTGTGATATTACTCGAAGTATCTTTTGCTACAGTATATGGAATTTCTTCGAAGTTATTGTTTTACATATTTATTGATCAAAACGGTGTTAATTGTATTGAAATGAATAACGGAGAGGTTGGTGGATCCAGAGGCAGAGGCCGTGGTTGGCAACATCCCGACAACAAACCTTCCAAGCTTCGCCGGCCTAAATCAGTCGCTGATGATTCAAAAGGTACAGTTTTTTTATAACATAAAAAGAATCGCATAAGATTTTTCGAATTGGTAAGTAGATTTAAGTAGAGCTATCTACGTCACTCATTTACAGCGCATATTAAATGTTCTGGTGAAAGTTTTAAAAGAATTTTTATTGGTGGTGACGTCGGCTCTATTTGACAGAAGGGAACCGGTAGTAGGTATTTTATGATTTAATGCATTTAAAAAGTTTACAATTTTTTATATTGACTGAATTAATGGAACATATTTATATTTTATATAAAAAATTTACAATACTTTTATGGTAAAGTATATTTTATATTACAGTACCACCCAAATCAACCCTATCAGCAGAAGCTAAAGAATGGTATCCACGAAATTATGTAGCTCCTGTAGTGTATGCACCGGAACCTTACAGAGTGCAACGTTCTTCTGTTCAAGATAGAATAAGGCAGGCACAAGAACAAGATCCTTATAATTTTGAAAACCTGTCGTATTCACTTGAAGAATCTGAGAATAATATGAACTTAAGGGTATTGTAATTTTATATTATGAATCCGAAAATGTTCTGTTTTTTGAATGGTTGAAAAAGAATGTTTTCTCTATCTTATGTTAACATACAAACATAAGTATTAAATAAAACAAAGATCATATTAAATAAAAAAAATACAATAAAATGTGCATATTACATAGGCATATGCACATTTTATTGTAAACATATTACAAAGGCTAGCAATATGTTTGTTAATATACATGGAAAGTAGATTTTTGTCAATTAAGGTTTCTTTGCCCATACTATGACAATATAGTATTTAAATCACCTTTACGCATGTATCTTACATATAGCAGGGTACACAGAGAACCTGGTGATAAGACTCATTCCCCACATTCTGCACAATGTTTAACATATTTTGAGTTGAGTGGTGGAACTCAAAACTGCACTAAAATAATTCATTCAGCTGATCAGATCAGAGGCTGTGATACTGGGCCATAATGACCTCAAAAATAGCAAATGTGAGATTAAAAATGTCTGTAAAATTAATGACATTTTTTTTATTTAACAGGAGAATATAGCCAACTTGATAACAGTTATGTGTGAGATAACATTTGACCCAGGCAAGTTTGATACCTTATGTGGCCCATTGGTGGATTCTTTTATTTCAACATTAAATGATGCTAATTATACTCGACCTCTTGTTGAAGCTATTGTCAATCAGGTAATATCTTTGTATTACGTTTCTTTCTTATATTAAAATTACATATTGAAAAATCTACACTTAAATTACTTATTGATATAACTTTTTTTAAGTGATGTTTCTGACATTTAGTGTGAACAAAGGCACAGATAAACACAAAAATTTCAAAAACCATTGTTTTGTGTTCTATTACATCAATAAATGCCCCTCATAATAGATTTTCTCATATATCCTATGTGTACATAGAACAGGATAGCAATGAGTTAGTTTTATTATTTGTATAGATATTGCCTACTTTTTTTTATTTGCTTTTATAGGGCAAAGAAAAGAAAATATTAATAAATAATAAGTAATTCCCCTGAGTGGTGATCAAACACAGAACTATAGTATTACAGTCACACCCCTGGGCCTCTGAGCCATGACAGCCTCATACTACAACCTACTCTTATAAACCAATAAAATGCATTTATTTTTTAAGAAGAAGCTGATTGTATAATAATAATTGAAGAGACAACACAAAAATTACTTATTACTAACAAATAAATGCACCATTTTTTTTCTATTACTGTTCTTTTCTAATGTTAAAAGTTAATGACAAAGTTATAACTATTTGCAATATATTACTAATATTATAAATGTGAAAGTTTGTGAGGACAGATGTTTGTTCCACTTTCACACAAAAGGTACCGAAAGGATTTAGATGAAACTTTTTAATAATAAAGCTTATACATCGGAATACTATATAAGCTACAATTTATATGAAGATTTTGTATAATTTGGTTACATTATAAGAATAAGTTTAAGTGGGCACAGTCACTTTTATTTTGCTTGTATAAGATAATCGGTCGTGTGACTGTTATCTGCCAAAAATAATCAATTTTCTCTCTTTCCATTTCCCTGCTCTGGGAAAAAAATATAAGTATTGATTCACCTCTAACTCAAATTCAAGTGAATTGCATAGTCACATTAGATATTTTCTCTTTATATGTGGGATAAAAGATGAGGCTAAAAATAGATTGTATCAACTTAAGTAATATAACATGTAAAATTATAATATAAGAATTTTAGTTTTTATATTATGAATAATTAAGTGTTTATTTATCTACTTCTGACTTATTAATCATATTTCATTTCATTTTTTAAGAATGAATACTTTAAGCAACAAAAATTCTTTACATATGGACAAATTAATTTGTGCAGTGTGACAATGACATTCATTGCCTGCATCTGAATTTTTTCCACTGTTTAAAAAAAATATAATATAATTTTTCTTTCTTGCAGTCAATCGCCGAAGCAAACTTCCGTTACAATGGGGCTCGACTATGTTCTATGTATGATTCAGTGGCATCTCCAGAAGAATCCACTTTCAGGGCGTGTCTGCTCGAACGTTGTCTGGCTGAGGAAAATAAAATAATTAGCCGTCAAGAGACCTCTGAAGAGAATATGCGTGGATTTGCTATGTTTTTAGCTGAAATATATACACAGCTAGAAGATAGTCAGGTTAGTAAATATGTTAATGTTATTAAAAAATGGCCTGTTGGCACAATGGGACAATGTCTGAGTGCAAATGTGATGGTTGTAGGTTAGATCCCTAATAAGGGAAATGAATAATGATACTTGTAACAAGTGACCAATTGCCATAGTATCGAAGTAATCTTGCATTACTAAATATGTTTGCATTATACTTAAGTTGTAATATTTTTTTTATTTTATCATATTTGCCAAAATATGACATTGAGAATGTATTCAAATAATGTTTACAATATTTAAATATATATATATATATATATATATATATATATATATATATATATATAT
>DWAP01000735.1:0-19099 GCA_018230625.1 Heliconius eleuchia
TATATAATTTTAATTATATATATATTGTAATAAAATGTCATTACTTTATACATATATTAATTTGTCAAATAAATAATATGTAAAAATATAATATTTCTACTTGACTACGACAGTCTGTCTTTAAAATTGGGCGGCCCCCGTTACAGTTAACACTATTTTTATGTTTACTCTGCTTTACGAAAAAAAAAAACGTATGGTTACTTTTTTAAACTATAACATAAATGTAAAAATTTTACAAATTTATAGATTTTCCATTATATAAAATATTTTAGCAAATTCCAACGTTTCAAATTTTACGACTGTCGTAAAATATGCATTCGATTTATGAATATGTTGTCAACTACAAAACTTATTTAGGTTAGTTTAAATATTTTAGTACTAGTTCCACGCTGGGTAAAGTAGGATAGACAGAGAAAACCTAGTGTTAAACCACTCCACTGTTCCACATGCATCGTCCAATTTTGGAGGACATTTCGTGCCGAGTGGAGAAACCCGACGTTGCCCTTGGTTTCCTTATCAGATTATTTAGTAAGTATCAAAATAAACATCCCACTCCGAATAAGATTTTAACGAATTTGTAACCAGAAGATTTAAGAAGAACCGCAATCTGGATCAGAACACACGACTATCGTCTTACATCCACAAACCGCAAGCCAAATGGCATACATAATGTGGCATGATCAAACAAAATGAAGTAAGCGCGAATATAAATGAAAATGTAATTAAATGAGCTTACGAGTTACGTACAAATGTATTCATCATTTTAAAGCATTAACATTATATAAGTATGTGTTAGCGTAACAGAGGTTTTGATAAAAAAACTATGAAAAAAATATTTTTTGGGTACTTGGGTAATTAATATTAAAAGGCCGTCGAGGCACAATGGGACAACGTTTGTAAAAGCGGCTGTTGTAGGTTCGATTCCCACTGAGGATTCCTCGCTCTGGTAACGAGACAAAGCGCGGCGTTGTTCCGCCACTCAATACGCTATGTCTCAAGAATTCGGTGGAAAGTGGACAACGAAAGTGTCTTTATGTTGAACATAGTGCGTAGTGCCAAATATACCCTACATATATATACATATTTCATTGTTGAAAATTTTGTGAAATCCAATTAAAATATAATAACAAATATGTGTAATGAATTTAAAATGTTATACGAATGCCTCCTCTTGGATGGTTTCCAAGAGGTGCGGGCTCCAATCCCGCTGTGTTCAAAATTTTATACCTTTTCTAACTGAGTAATAATGTCATTAGATTTTTTAATAAACTCCTCAAGAAATAATAAAAAGATATCTGTGTCATCGTCACATATAATATCCACGCTTATATTTCTGTTGTATTAGCGAGAATAACTCATAAACTGTCCCTCGCATAGAATAATAATGGGGCGAATTCCATTTTCAGGACTAAAATGGGTCGGCATTTATTAAGTTGCATAGTTTACTTCATTCCTGCTTTTGCTTGAAGGCTATTTATTGGTTATTATTATTGTAATATTAATATGATATTATTTTATGGATCGTCGTGGAACATTGCATTTTTATTTCTCCGTTCAGGTAGACAAAGCGCGGTGTTGAGATCCGCCACTCGCAATTTCGAGTAGCTCGTTAGGACAGATCGCCAAATTTTAGAAGTTAGTGATAAATTAAAATACAAAATGTTTTACAAAAACATATTTTTGTCAATCCATTTGTTTTATACATATAAGATAGGATCCAACGATAAAATGGAAGTAAGTAAAAAGTAAACGAAGAAGCAATCTTTTTAAAATTCAGACATTTGCTTGAGCCAAGATTAAACCCACAACCAATTCTCCACTTCCACAAATGTTTTTACATAATAACTAACATAAAACGAGCAGGATCTCGACACGGATATTAATGCAATCTGGAGACGGATAGAGGAAATCAGTGGCAATCTATTCTTGAGATTTATCTATCTTATATTAGCTTTGAAGAAAATGAACACGTCTAAGTGGCTTAGTTAGAACAGTTGGAACTTATTTAGGTCCACAAAAATGTATATATAACATTCATTCAATGTATTTTGTTAGCTTCTTTCTATATCATAAAGCAGGGTTGGCAAACGTAACTTGGTATCGAGACCACCCGTTACCCACATTTTCATATGCTTAAAATAATATATTATTTGTTGAGTGACGTAGTCAGCACAGCTGCACGTTTGATTGTACATAATGCAGTATTGGTACCGACATTGTTATACGGCAGCTAAACGTGGGTATTACAGAAGAAGAATGACAGAAAGATGAATGCTGTGGAGACGTGATCTGTTTGTAAGACATGCGGCGCCGTTTAGCTGATATAATCCGCAATGAAGAGGTACACAGAATGGCAGGTACTAGCAAAGATGGCACGCTTAGAATGGAGAAGAACGTGCTCAGCTGATTTGGGCACATCGAACGAATGAGTGATGGAAGAAAATATTTATGATGAAAAAGTGAGTAGTATGAGAGATAGGGGAAGACCTAGGTTGACCTTCGAAAACATTAAAGATACTGGAGGAGGATCACGTAAAGACCATGCCCCCGGAGGGCATGTATGAAGAGGTTGACCACAGTGGACGAGGCGAAAGAGGTATGTTTAGACCGTATTTTTCTTTCTTAAATATGGATTAACTTACTTTAGAAATGTATTTAATAAATAACATTCTCTCTTGCCAAATGAAAATTGTAAGTAATTATCTTTAGGTACCGGAAATTTGTAAAAATCTCTCTACAGAGATGCTGACGACATAAATAAGTTGTAAAAAGCGTATAAGAATTTCGACGCAGCTTCGTGAGGACGTATGGCTTGGCGGTCAGAATGTTTGGACGATTTCCAAAAAGCGCGGGTTCAAATTCCGCTACTTCCAAATTTTAATACGTTTCTTAAATAATAAATATTTTCTATAGTATATATTGATATTGAAATTCATAATAGTGAAGATTCTTAATCATATATGTAGGTACAATGATACTTATCTTTATAAATATGGATATTCAACATTTACTTTGATCACATGAAATTGTGAGCAAAACAAGCCAAGTGTACTCTAACCTTAGTATAAATTTACATAGTATCAAGATACTCTAATAATAGATCAAATAAAATAGTATAATGAAAATTTTCATGATTGAGGCTAACCGTAAACGTCATCTTTAGTCTTCTATATGTCAGATAAACAACTCACTTACGACAATCGAACCCATCTTTTAGTCATATTTTTTCGAACTACACCACATTGGGGATGGAGTATTGAAATAAACATATTCATGTTGTTTAAGCGTGGACATGAAAGTCATGAGTGAGCATAATTTAGGCAATAACATAGAGAAGACTAAAAATTATTACAAATTTTGGATATTATTATACATTCAAATTCCTTTGAATTGGGAGCGAAATGTAAAAGTAAAGTAAAAAGCTCAAAATTCTTTTTATGTGCAACATAATGCTATATATGTCTACTTCTATGTACATATATATAAAACAATCTCGAATGTGCCTCAAGTATATTATATATGTAAGATAACTGTAGTTTTTTTTTTTTTGTTCTTATTTTCAATAATTTGCAGTAGTAGGGTAGCCAGAGTTAACAAGTGTTACGACATTCCATTTTTCAATTTGCGTATTGAGTAGCGAAAATCAACGCCGCACTTTGACTTCTTACCAGAACGAGAAAATTAAAGTATTTTATTCTTTCGAATGAGGAAATAAACTCACAACCATCACGTTTAGAGCTAAAATTATATTTAAAATAGTAATAATAAAGTAATATCAAAATCGCAGGTATCTAAAAATTAAAGCTAAAATAAGAGCGATGTCAATTTTCCTCCCATTCAATCGCACATTCATCACGTTACTTTGAAGTTAAAATGATTTTTCCTTTTTTGCCACGATACTTGAGCTTAAATTTAATTTTCGACGGTTAAACGACGCGACGTTCTGAAAGGCTTTTAGTGTTAATAGGTCTTTGGGCCCTTTGCCAGTTGGAATCTAGATATTTCTAATTATTTGTGAGGCCATCGTAGTGCAGTGGGACAACGTAAAAGCGACGGTCATGGGTTCTCAATAGAATACTCCCATTTCCTAGCTCTGGTAGACAAAACGACAAAACGCGTCCTGGAGTTTCGCCACTTAACATACAATGTTTCGAAAATTTGGCTTAAAAGTAGAGAAAGAAGTGTTTTAACACTCCTACTACTACCTACCGTGTACTCCCATCCCATCCCATCCCATATCGGATGGAATGTTAATACTTTCTAGCACTGTTAAAATTCTATTCTTAATAGGATTCTATCATTAATAGGATAGAATTTTAACAGTGCTAGAAAGTTATCATGGATTAGAGCGGACCATTTTTTCCACCAGAGTTCTCCTTTGGGTTTTCTAAACCCACTGAATACACTTTCTATCTACCGTTCTCGTCTCGCCAAATAAAACTTTAAGATAAAATCATGTCTTCAATTTTTCTATTTGATACTAACCATTCGATTATGCTCCTATCTATGTATATATATTCTTTTTAAAATTGAAATCATTACTCGAACTCGGAGGCACTTACGTTTTGTACCGGTCTCAATAACTATAGCCAAAATATTAATATTTTTATGATGCTTACTTCTCTTCTCTAAGGGAATTTTGAACACTACACTATATTCTCTTCCCGCTGTTGGACAATCATACCCACTTCCATTGGTTGGCTGGAAAAGATTTGTTTCAAAAACAAGCCTACCATTGTTAACTAATATTTTGTATTACCTATAAGTACAATAAAGTGCAATAAATTGTATAAATATGGAATGCGAGGAAATACCAATTTAGATGATGTTAGAAAATTGTCGTAAGTTGTTCGATGTTCTTAGTAAATATAAGATATAACGACATAAGACCCTGTTGGTGCAGCGTTTTGATTGTAGTTTCGATTATCTTACTTTGTTTTACTAGATAAAGCGTGAAGTTGATATAAAAATCTATTATTTTAAAATGTTAATGTTGTTGTTGGTAACAACCAACAACAACATTAACAAACATTTTATGTAAATGTCATAGTAAATATAAAAGGCCACTCTCCTAAATGTGCCTTAAATTGTAAACTTTAGACTACAATAGAGTAGTTTTGGTACTTACTGCGAGTACTCCTCTATTGGAGACATAAAGTATGTACTTAGTTTAGTTCTACTATGTGTAATTTAATAGAATAGCTTAGTAATAGCTTAAACGAATAGAACGATAATTATCGTTTGAAATATAACAAAAAAAACTAGTATAAACTAAACTGGTCATTTCCGTGTCGTACTTGGCAACGGAGGGTTCCGTACCAATTTCATAACTGCAAGTCAATAGAAACGTGACTTATTAAAGTCAACAAACTTAATTTTGCGGGCGTGTGCACTCATTTAGTATGTGATAAATTACAAAAATAAATTTATAAAGTTTCCTTTGACATGCATGTTAATTTCATTTATTTTATTTTTTCATTTATTTTTCTCTAGTTATATTGTAAGTTTATTTATTTATTTATTTATTTGTTCTCACTTCTTGCCAAGTATCATAATTATAGATCCAAGGGAAATATTCTATATATTTTTTTCTGTTCTCCAAGAGACTGTAGGACCTTACCTCGGTCCGACAAGACCATTCATTTCAAGATCGCGATTATGAGATAAATGGTTTTGACAGACCGACAGACAGACGGATATTCTGACAGTCAGACGTTTCGACAGCTATGAAGTACAGGACCCTAAAAATAATACATCATAAACTTTTTACCATAAACGTATAGTAAAGTAGAGTAACTCTGTTTGGAGGGTAAAAGTACAAAGATAAGTATTTTCCGCACTGTTATCTACTTTTTACGAAAAAACCAAAGTATTTCTATTTTTCGTGTAATAATTACGAAAGATAAATATATCAATTTGCTGGGCGTTCTGTAGCGCAGCGAGTAATATCGCGCGGTCGAGTGACCTTTGCAAATGATTAATAGAGGCATCCGTCACGTGGTAGCAAAAACCGCACAAAAATGCAAGCCTATAGC
This sequence comes from Heliconius eleuchia, assembly GCA_018230625.1. Lineage (NCBI taxonomy): Eukaryota > Metazoa > Arthropoda > Insecta > Lepidoptera > Nymphalidae > Heliconius > Heliconius eleuchia. The sequence continues at coordinate 6,036 of DWAP01000735.1, forward strand.
TTTATTTTCATTAGGTCGGTTTTTGTGTTTACCTAATGTAGGCGTTAGTGCTAACGTAATTTGGTTGATAATGATTGTAACATATTTATTTAAAATTCACGGTTTATTCTTGGGTGGGCTCAGATAACCTAGAGTCAAAACTCTCCCCTTTCTGTTCAAATTAAAGACATTATGTGTTCTTGAACACAAATAAAAAAAATAAACAAGGCGGAATGTTTCGTAAATTTGTCAAGTAATGGCTAACGGAGTGTCTTAACACTAGGTTCCCATTTTCCTAGATGCAGAATAAAGCGAACAAAATTCTTAATGGTTATAAAAGATAATAATTCATCCAACTGGAGAACCGTAATATGCCCTTCATTTAATTCTGGGTGGCCTAATTCAGGTTTGAAATAAAAAAAGATTCTTTATCCTCTAATGAAAACTCTTTTTGAGAATTTAGAAAAAGGAATGGCAGGTTTGATCAATGTAAGGGAAGTATAATTAGACGGGCACAGAGTAATGAGCTATGAGATGTAGATGAGATTTTTATTACTTATAAGTATATATTTATGTTTTTTATTATATGGTTTGATATTATTACTGTTATTATTTATTATATATTATTATTTATTTGGTAGAAAATTAAGAAAAGTGTAACTTATTAACCACCAATTTGTCAGTGCCGTGGCCGGTAAAAAACATGGATGGAGCACAAATACAAATTATCATATTGACAAAAATAAAAAAAAGCAGCTTCACGCTGTATTCCGCACACAGCAGTGTAGGGAATCTAGTGTAAAGACACTCCGTTCGCCACTTACTATATTGATAAATATTATAATTACACAAATCTTTTAGATTTCTAACTGATAGTTGTAAATTCGATTTCAGAACAGGGTCAAGTTAACAAATAGTAAATATATTTGTATTATTTAGACATTGACTCAAAACTCGTGGGTTCTGCCTATAAATACAAAATAATATTTTTTTTACCGCCTTATACAGATTATAAATGCCTAATCGTCATCTAAGGCGTGAATGTAAAGGAGGATATTATGTTCAAGTCGAAAATATATTAAAATAAGAAATAAATTATATGGAATAAAGCAAAAGAAAATCAATGTAATAATACATTCATTATTTTCTTATTTAATTCTATTGTTTTTAAATGATTTAAGATAAACTTTAGTAAATAATACATAATGATATATTAACAGTTATTAAAAACATTACTTTCATTTTACTATATATTATTAATAATTATCCACTCTATACACATTCAGTGTAATAGCGTCACTCAGATAGATGAATACCGCACTGCGCTATTCATGCATACGATATTCCAGTATTGTAACTATCGCAGAACGTATATTTTTACAAGAACAACTTGCTAACACCGTAGCATTAAAGCAGAAACTGTATATGTTCAATGGTCGTGAGTTTAAATCCTACTTAAGGTAAATTAATTATAAGATTCTTGAGAACTGTATTAAATTCTGTTGCCCATTTTAAAAGCGCGTAAATTGCTGAAAAGTTTCATATTATGTAAGAGTATATTAGCTGAGAGACTGATAGACAACGAACAGCCGAAAGTACTGGACGTGTAAAACTGAAATTTGGCATATAATTCCTTAAAAAGTGAAGGGAACGCTTTGATTACCCCAAATTCCTTCGGGAACAAGAAAATTTACAATTTTATATACCATTTTTTTTATAAATAATTGTAATTTTTAATAAACTGTATTAATCAAAGCAATGCATAATAAACAGCGACACAAGTATATGACTGTAAACGCGGCAGGTTGTGGGTTGCATTTCCACACAGAGGTTGAAATATTTAATATTTTAATTTACTCGCTCTGGTAATGAAGCAAAGCGCCGCGTTGAGTTCCGCCACCCATGCCTCCAGAATCCGGTGAAAAGTGGGGAACGTCCAGGTTTCGTCTGGCTTTCCCGCTACGTGCAGGATAAATCGTGAAGTTAGTAAGTATAAAAAAATTAAACAAGCAAAAAATATATATATTTTTAAAAATTATAATATTAGAAAACAAAAATCTTACTCTGTACAAAAAATACGATACTGTGTAAGCTAGCGATATTATATAGAAATATAAATTACTTATTCAAATTTATTTTTATTAAAGTGTTCCTTTTTATTACAGTTTTTTTGTGTAATTATAGATAATTATAAAATGTTCAGCGAAATATTAAATGCTAGTGTTGGCCCGCAGTTTTACTTTCGTGGGTTAGAAATAGTAAAATCTCGTAGACCCAGAGTCAAAATGGACGAACAAACAAACGAAGCTTAACGTCTCCAGATCTCGTCAGAAAGTGTTGAACGGTACTTCCATTCTTAATGGGAACGAAATGTCTTCACACTAGATTCGCAGGTCCCCAATGCCTATCCTATTAAGTGCAGAAGACAGCATGAAACTAAAAAAAATGCTCTTAGTTTGCCCGTTTTTTTTATTTTAAAACGAATAAATATTATTATATTTACATTGCAGGTTGAGGCGACGTATTTCAATTTGTTCAACGCCATCAAAGTATATGAAATTGATTCATTCCCTACAGTGGGAATTAAACCGACAACCGTCACGTTTTAAGTAAAAAAGAAATTTGATTTCTTAAAAGATTGAAAACTTAAATCAAAAGATCTTTTAAAAGCAATTTTAGTATATCCATTCTACTCTATGTTATAAATGACAATTTGCAGAATGCTTCACGGAGCGAGCGCAAGAATTGACTTTTTAAACGTTTTTTTTCTACCTTCAAATTGTGCCCGTATTCAGAGAATAAAAGTTAATGAGGTGCACGATTCTAAAAAGCTACCTCACCTAGTAGTAATGTATACCTATTGTTATCTGGATTTTGTCTTTTTGTAAAGATTATTTGCATCTGAAATATGGTTTCTTTGGTAATTTGTTTAATATTATTTTCATTTTCCGGCTCCGGAAGACAAAACGTGGCATTGATTTCTGCCGCTCTATACGCATATCTTGATGATTACGACAACAGGGAAGTGTTTTCACGGAGTGTTTTCACACTAAGTTCCTTCTACCTATTCTGCTATGCGTGTAAAAGCGTAGAGCTGCTTTACTTTATTGGGATACAACATGAGATAAAAAATGGCTTATCATCATGTTATTTTATGTGAAAGCTTATGAGGATGGATTTTTATTCGAATTTCACGCAAAAACTACTAAACAAATTTAGATGTAACTTTACAGTAACATAGCTTATACATAATAATAACACATATGCTACAATTTATGTAAGGATATTGCAAATTTTGACCATAATATAAAATTTAGGCGTGCAAAGTTGCGCGTAGGTCGATAGTAGTATATAAATACATAGTATTAAGCTTTAAATTCGTAGCTTAAAATTCGAAGCTTATTTTCCAGTAGCAATTGTTCTTTTTATTGCAGCGATACAGTAGTTACAGTAAGTTATATGAACGAAATTACTTTTTCCGCTATTTTTGGTTCGAAATGTATGGGGCGCAGAACAGTATTAATGCAACGATTATAGGTTCAAATTCTACTGGGAATAGTAAGTATTGGTGTCAGTAGTATCTATATTTTATATATAATCGATTCCCACCCAAAAGAAATTATTATTCTAATTTCATGTTCAAGTAAGAAGACGAAGCGCGCTGTTGAGTTACGCCTCTCAATACACAATGTCTCGAACGTTGTGCGGAAAATGAAAAACGGAGTGTCTTAACTGCTTTTTACCTTTAAATGCGGGATACACGTGAAAGCGACCCACCACCGTCGCCTTTATAGGCAGAACCACGACGGCCTGAATAATTTAATAGGATCATATCATTACCTACCATTAGTCATTTTACCCGAATGTAATTGCATTATTAGTACTATTATATATTACTGTATCTAGTTTAGATTAAACTACATTGCTGCTATTCCTCAGAATATTCTCTCACAAAACAGTGCATTTAGTGTCTTGCCACAAAAAATAAAATGAAAATAATATCAAATCGAAACACGACATTTATCTATATCTATACATTTCATTTCATTTTTTGTAATACGATGTATTACAAAAAATGAAATTTCAGACTGTAATTTTGATATAACCATGTATTTTCAAATGCATATATTTACACGATATCAAAATACAAACAATTTTTATTTATCTATCTCTCTGTTCTTCTGTTTTTCCGGGTTTATTTAAAGTCACTAACTTAGCTATAAGTTTTCATACTTTTTAAAGAAAATGTATAGCTTAGTTGGTTACAGCGCTTGATTTCTAGAGGTACGGGAACAAATCCCGCTACGTTAAAATATTTATATATTTTCTTAAAATATATGAAACAACAAAAAAAAATCAATTTAGTGGGACATTTCTTGAAAACAAAATCAAATAAATTCCCGATAGACTTAAATTACAATATATTTAGTACATAGCCGTATAGATAATCATACTGAAACAATTAATATTTTTTTCTTAAATACACTAAAACAAATATTCATATAGTTCTAGCTCCCTATTTATACATTCTATGAACTGTTAATTTTTATGTGGTTATTTGCTGTTTATTATTAATTAATTTTTATTTATTTCTCTTCGCTTATTCGAGTTGTAGATTAGTTAGATTTAAAAAGAAAAAAAATAGTTAAAGTTTATTATTTTTGATATACAAAAAATCCGGATTTTCCATTTTACGTCATACGAACAAAGTATCCGGCGACCACAAGTCATTAATATAATAAATAAACTTTTACATATAAATATTTTTGTGTTGTAACAAATTTCCTGAGGTATACTGTTATTTACCTAATGGATATATGTTCCCCACAAATCGTAATATCGGTCCCCTCATTATGGAATGCCATAAAAGGACCGGAGACCGCTGACATACGAAAATAACATTTTATTATATTCGTACGTTCTGCAAAAGAATTATATTGAATGTACATATTAAAGCTATACTTGTTAGTTTTTGTAAACGTTTTTCTTTGGCATGTACATATAGAAAATCAAAATAGTAAATATTTTTTCATATTTTCCTATGGGAATCGAACCTGTCGCGTTTACAGTCTCACGCTTGTGCCCCAGCACCATGACTAACCTTTTTTTATAATAAATTCTTTCAAAATAGAAACTGAATACTGTACTTATCGAATTATATTAAAAACTAATTTCATATCCCCAGCCACATATAATTTAATACTATAATTAGAGCGGTCTGTATGGGAATGTATCAAAGATGAAATGTTGGTAGATTCGAATTAGAAAATTAGCCGATAGTAGTCCCGTTTCACGACGAGTTAACAGTAGTTAGTTAAATTCTATACATATAAATAAAATTTAATGGTCGGGTTGTGATTTCAAAATAACAGTGTTTTCTGAGGGCATATAGTTACTTACAAAAAATTTGTCTGTCTGTCTACCAATCTCCGGAACAACGGAACGGATTTTTTCTACGTTTACGTTACGAACTTTAGTTCTTTCTTTTATGAAAAAATGAAATCATAATTAAGACATTACTAAGACAACATCTATGTGATGAGACACTGTTCGTTGAATTGTGGGATCGATCCACAGTAGAGAGAAGGACTACTTTGTAAGTATGTGTTTTAATTATTTACATTTCCCAGCTCTGGTTAAAGTGCAAGCAACTAAGAACAAAAGTTAAAGCACAGCGTTGAGTTCCGGCACTTACCACGCAAAATTTTGAAAATTATGTAGGAAATTAAGGAACTAAGTGTCTTAACACTAGATTTCCTCTCTGTCTACCCTGTTATATAAGGTATAGTGTCAAAACAAAAAAAACTGTAGCAGACGCATAAATAGAAAATAATCAAAGAAGGAAGAATGTACGTTGGTTTGAATTAGAACATTAATTAGTAATAGTTCCGTTTTACGACTGTTTAACAGTTAGTCGAGCGATTCTAGTTTATGAGCCCTACTCCGTGTAAATAATCATGGAATTTATATTACACATATATTTAAATTATATTTATTTATATAAAATTATTTTTATGTATTTCTTCCAGTTATTATTCTTTTTATAATAATATAATTATTTTGTACAATATTTTAAGGCTTTGAGTAGCTAAATGAAATTAGTGGTAAATTACTCCATGGATTTTTTTCTGTATTGTGTAACATAATTTTTGAGACATTGCGTGTGAGGCTGTGTGACGGCTGAAGGCCGTAGGTTTGACTTCCACTCAGAAAAATTAAGAATTTCCGTTTATTTGCTCTCGTAACTAAGCAAAGCGCGCAGCGTTGAGTTCCGTCACTTAACATGCATTGTATCGAAAATTGGGCTGTGCGTGAGAAACAGAGTGTCACATCACTATGCTCCCTCTGCATAAGCAGACACTTCTCATTGTATAAACAATGAGAAGGTAAAAAAACGTATATTTATTAAGATACGGTGTAACAGACGAACTATTTTATTGAGTTTGATTTTATGAGCCGATGAAAAATTACGACTCGATCTTAATTTAAGACAAAGTTATTTTAATAGAGACACGTTCTATTTATGTGTTAATGTTTTGAAATCAATATTTTCACTTCTACTTTTACTTACCGTCAAGATATCATTCAAATTAGTGAAATGAAATCAGCTCTCTATTTAGATTTTTATACAAATCTTGTCATCATCACGCTGTATCTCGCACAAGCAGGGTAGCAGCAGGCAGCAGGGTAGGCTGAGGGAACCTAGAAACCTAGTGTCAAGACACTCTGTTTCTATTCAGACACTTCGGCTTCTCGCTTTTCATCAATCCCGATACATATACATTTAAAGATTTATATGTCTCAAATGTTTCAACATTCTAATACATATGTTTATTTGTTCTAGACAATATTTTTAGTTTTTGAAACATGGAATAACAATTTTACAAAGAAAAACATAAAAATGTCTATTATTATTTTATATGCACCATTTATTACATTTTCGCATGTGTCTTGTGTCTGTGGGAAAGTGCAGGTGATTAAAATCGATGAAGCTACTTAATAGCTAACTAGCCTTGCCAAGGTCTATAATGACGTCAAATGCATTCTAAGTATAATTTGGCTTACAAGTTCAGTGGTAAGTGACCTTCATGGTCATCACTTCAATTATTATTCACAATTTCTAAATAATTTCACACTGTTCTGCCCTTCACACTGTTCAGCAAGAATATAAGCAGGGTAGACAGAGTTAACTTAGTGGTCGTTCTCCACCTTTAGCTTAGGCATTTTTCTCGAGAGCGGAGTTCAACACCGTGCTTTGCTGTTTTACCAAAGAGGGAAAGAAAAACATTAAATAGCCGAGCGAAAACCGAACCCACAAACATCGTGTTTACACGATTTTGCCCCTGCGCTACAACACTACCTAGAACGAATATTAACAAAAATATATATAAGAAGTTAAGTATTCATTTGAATTAACAATAAAACAAACATAAACTGTCGATCGTAAACTTTACTTTTCTTGGAATGAAAAAGTGAAGATTGGACATCGTCCAAATGTGTCGGCCCTTTGTTGGTAGTAATTATATATACTTTGATTGTTTACCTCTGAATTTATATATAAAGATGTTTTTTTATATAGAACTTAGCTTCACACTGTGTCTCTAGCGGGATAGTCGGAGAGAACGGAGCGCCAAACGCTACGGTCTCCCCGTGCCTCCCGGATCATCGTGCTTTTTACGTGACCTTTCTCCAGTATCTTTGATACCGTGTTTTTGAACGTCAAGCAAGGTCTCCTTCTGGTTCACTTTTTGTATAGAATATGGCGATGGCACGCAATCCCTCGGGAATTCAGCGGAAAATGAGGAACAGAAATGTACTATTGGGAACATAGTGTCTTAAAACTAGGTTCTCAGGTTATTTCTGCCTACCACTACTATATACGGGATGCAGCGTGAAGCTAAAAAAATGCTATGTAACTAATCCTACATCATCCACTTAATGTTGGACCAAAGATAATCTGTAAATTAAATTTTTGGTCAAACAAATAAGAAAATATGTAAATATTATACTTGGGGCACCTTGATGCATGACCTATTTGTGTATTCTTATCAAGTTAGTAATACTCGTCATCTTGCCGCAGTGGTTAGTTGGTGGATATCCACGATGATTGTCGGGGAATGCTGATATTAAAATTATTTTTATTTCTCGCTCTATTATCTGACGATGATGTTTGACTTAGAAATACAGTATGAAATATCATGTAATAGGATGGAGAATGTACAAAATTAGGAGAGTCTCAACACAATTTTTTCACTGCATATCCTGCTATATGTAGCAAACTTTTTGTAACAAACAACAATTTGCATTGTAACGTAAACCTAAAAAAATGACACGGAAGCTCACCGTTTTGATTTTTCCTTCTCGCCCAAATTCAAGACATTGAGAGTGGAGGCACTCAACGCCACGCTAACTCTAAGTTGGTAGTTAGTTAGTAAACAAATATTATTCTTGTGATAAATATTACGCCATTTCGATTGTATCGTTTATATATTTATACTTTTAAAGAGAAAAAAACAACTTTAGGGAACAAAAATTAAATTCCACATTTTCCCAGTTTTATAAAAAGTACACAAAATGTAATATTCGCTGTTCTAGCGTGCAGAATTCCGCAACGCGTCACGATAACAATTGGACGTCGGTTACACCGAATTGCTTGAATAAATATATTTTTTTATCATTTTTTGTCATAAAAAAAATACGATATGTTTTACAATATATGAAAAAGATGTGATTAGAGGTGCAAGTCTTAATCCTAAATTATTATTATTATTTTTTTAAGTTTCATATTATGTCAAGTATCTTATCTGTATTATTTCTTAAAGCTTCGTTTGACTAATATATAAATATTGTTTTTTTTAAACATCATGCTTTATCTCACACACTGTAGGGTATAGGGTATAGAGGGAACCTAGTATTAAGGAACTTCGTTCCCCACTTTCCGCTAAATTCTGGAGGCATTGTTTGAGTGGCGGAACTCAACGACACACTTTCCATATAACACTGTCACCTATGAAAATCGACAGTTTTACAAAATCACAGTCAAAATAAACCGTTACGTTATGTTTTTAGATGACTTCAAAGTCTGAATTACTGATATCTTAGGAAACGTTTACATTAAGGCCATCGTTGCCCAGTGGCAAAAGCGTGTGATACTAAACGCAACAATTGTGGGTCGACTCCCACTCGGTGGAATAAATCATTCAATATTTTTCTTTTCTCACCTCCGCAGAAAATCAGGAAAGGAGTAAGTACCTTACTCTGCTATATGTGGAATACAGCGTGAAACTAGCAAAAAAAGTAAACCTTTAAAAAATTGAACGATAAGGACATTTTTGGAAACCGGTCAAGGTGGCGCGCCGCAAGACGTGGAGAGTATGTTCCTATATGTTCCGTTACGTTAAGTTTTTATACGTTTTTGCTGTTTTTCTTTCCTTAGTATGGAGTAACTTTAACAGTAACGTTAACTTTGATGATTTTTTATCATTTTCCTGGCTCTGGCAAGTGCAAAGCCAAAATTGTGGCGTTAAATTACGCCACTCTACAGAAAACGTGGAGTGCCAACCGAACCGACTTAATTTCTTTCTGCTGTTAAATGCAGCATATAGAGCAAAGCCAAAAAGAAAATATAATACTTAAAAATATTTTTTATACGGTCTAACAGACATCCATAGTTGGCATTAATATGACATTAGCAACAAAATATCAACTCCTGTAACAGAAGGTTTTGATCCCATTCGTTTTAATTCACTTCGGCAATAACGATTCTGAATCACGCATTGCTTATATAGGTATGCAATTATACATACATACATTGAATGGCGAAAAGAATTTCATTCTCGAGAGTCGAACCAGTATTTAAAGTTGATAAGGTAATGTTTTTACTATTTAATTAACCTCATAATAGATTTTAGGCCATGGCCAGTCGTGGCACGAAAGCTCAAGCGTGTGTATTAACGCTACAGGTGGTGGGTTCGATATTCGCTTGAGGAAACTAAATATTTAATTATTGGCTCTGATGTCGAAGCATGCTGCTGCGTTCAGTTAAGCCCAACAAAACAACAAACAATGCCTTCAGAATTCGGCGGAAAGCAGGGAGCGGAGTGTATTAACACTAGGATCCCACTGGCTACCATGCTATATGCGGGATACAGCGTGAAGATAAAAAAAATATATACATTTTTTTAAGCATCCTTCTCCGATCCCAAATCTAGATACATGCCAAACTTGAATGCTCTAAGCCAAACAGTTTCGTTTGTGTGATTAACAATCACACATTCGTTTTTGAAATAAAATTCCATCAGTTTTAACCGTTGACGCTTTTTGTTTGTACTAAAAAAGTACAATAGTAAGTAAATATATTTGCAATATAAAGAACTTAAACCAAAATGGTCTATCCCGTGTCTTAAGTAACTATTTACAGAAAGACATCATTGTATCGAAGTTGAAAGGTCTTATGATAGCATCAATTTACATTCGTCAGAATATTTATTAATAAATCATTTTCTCCACTCTAGTAGACAAGACCCGGTGTTAAGTTTCACCCCTTAACAAACAATATTACGATAATTGTGGAAAAAAAAATACAATATTTATATACTAATTTCCCTTTGCTAAACCTACTAAATGTGAGAAAACACGTTACACTGAAAAACTAATATTACTATTTTACCCAATTTGTTTTGTTCTCATATCTAGTAGCTTCAGGCTGCATCCGGAAAAGGCAACGATGAACCTGGGAACCCAGTGTTTGCGACCCATATTAAAAGAACTAAATATAGATATAGAATTTTTTTTTTCATTTTCTCTTTAGCTCTCTCTTTTTTCAGCATTAAACACGTAATATCACGAAAATCTGTCGGAAAGTCCGGAATGTAGCCTTTAATTGCCAGGTTCCTTTTAACCATCCTGCTATTTGCGATAAAAAATATCAAAATTTTAGGTTATACATTTTTTACAAGCAAAATATCAAGCACGAGTACACACACGAGTACTCTCATACGCGTGCAATAAAAATATATGTATATTCAATCATTGTATACGATCTCTTTGTAAATACATATTTTCCACCTATTCTTTCTCTCTTTTACGTTCGTATTGAAATCGTTTTCCGCAATATGAAATACATATTTTCAGTATATTAAAGTTTCAGTTTTGTGAAAATATAACACTGACTGAGGCCAATATCGTGTGTGTATTGTACCACGAGGCTCTCTTCGCCTACTCCGTTATATGCGGAATACAGTGTGAAAGAAAAAAAAATATTGTAAAAAACCTGTGCTAGGTTCATGGATTAAAATATATATCTATCAAAGTAGACATATTTAAAATCACATCGATCGATTTAACATCTCATTAAGAAGTTGCACGAAAGACAAAGTAATTAGGTCAAATATTTGAAGTTTAGTTTTAGTTTAATATTTTTTCCTTCTTCCTTCCAAATGTACACCTCAATAGTAAATTCAGATTTTCCCATTGTAAATGTAAGCTGGAGACCTGAATCCCCGCCCATCAGCCTATATTGTCTTCTTTCTAGGTCAACGAGCTTAACGGATGTGCATACTTGGTGTAAAAGTAAAACTTCAATTCTAGCTGTAAATGTAATTAATTGAGACTATAAACGCGACGGTTGTGAGTTCGATTCCCACTGGAAAAGTGGACGAAACGTGGGAATCGGAGTGTTTTAAAACTAAGTTCCTCCTACCTATCCTAGATACTAGATACTATACACATTCTATTTAGAAAAATTATATTGTTTAAATTAAAAGTAAATTCATATTTGAAATACAGACGGTTGTTTAGTCTTGTAGTTTTTATTTCACAAATAATTTTCTTCACACGCAATTATATCACTTATGAATGAATTCAAAAAGTTCAAATCTGTTTGCTATATATAGTATATTCAAGCTTAGTTAAGACAACGATACTGTAAATGTTGACATGCAAAACCTCTCAAGACTATAATAGAGTAAAATAGTTAATAAAGATAACGGCTATATAATATAATGTCATGGGTATAACATACTTAATAAAATATTTTTAGGAAAGGTATTAACACCAAGCGTGGTGTTAATATCTTTCCTTCTGTATCAGCCTTTTAAAGTCTACTGCTGGACCTATGTCCGGACCTCCCCTAATGCTTGCTACTCCATCCGGTCCTGCGATCTTTGAATCCAGCGGATTCCCGGTATATTCTTTAGGTCGTCAGTCTATCTGGTTGGAGGGTAGCCTGTGCTTCTTTCGTCGAGACATGGTCACCATTCCAGCACCTTTCTTCCGCATCGGTTGTCGGTCCTCCTAACAATATAGCGTGCCCATTGCCACTTCAGCTTGCAGATATGGAGAGCAATGACGGTAGCCTGCGTTCTTCAATAGATTTCATCATTTTGGATTTTGTATACCCTACTACTGGCACATCTAGGATCCAGTGTGAAGCTAAACGAATATGATTAGCTTAATAACATAGCTTACATGTTCATATAGCAATAATCACGCGGTAAAAATCCTTTTACAAAAAGTTTTCATTTAGTTATTTAGTATTTAATAAAAAGTATCGAGATAATCGCGGCGCAGAGGCACAAGAGTGTGACTGTTGTGGGTTCAATTCATACTCGAAGAAATGAATTATTATTTTTTTATATTTTCATTTCTTCCCCAGCGTTAAAACGGAGTGTCTTAACACTAGGTTCCCTTTATCTATCCTACTCTATACGAGATACGGCGTGGAGCTGACTTTGATTTTTTAATAAAAGACAGCAGCGTGGCGGCAAATAATTGGTAGTAGGGCTGTATGTAAGAAAACATAAACTTATTACCATAAAAGTACCATTATCCATAAAAGTTTAACTGAAAAACTCATCTATCCACAAGTATTAAATAAAGAGGTTCCCCCGCTGCATCTATGCAGTACCGACTGGTGACCTAGAAAGCTCACAATACTAGTTGATGGCGAACAAGCTTTCTACTTTGCGTCCAGCGTTTTCAGTGACAAAAGTTTAGTTTGTCGCTTCTGGCTGACATGATTTGAAACGTGTCTGTTCTTTTTTATACCGTGTTTATTAATATATATATATATATATATATATATA
>DWAP01000736.1:0-19095 GCA_018230625.1 Heliconius eleuchia
TTTCCATTTCTTCGCTCTGGTGTCGAAGCTAAGCGCGGCGTTGAGCTCTGCCACTTAACACGCAAAGCCCCTAGAATTTGGCAAAAAGTGGGGAGCAGAGTGCCGATGTTCGAATTAAAAAAAGAAGTCGCTGTGTTGAAGAAGCCATTTATTTAAAAACTAACTCGAACAGAGTTGGATTTTTTATTTTATTTTTTAATAGCATGAAAGTGATTTAATAAATTTAAATGGATTTTAAATGTAATAAATTATTTAATTTAATAAATTAATATGAGGCCCGTCCGGCGCAGGGGCACATGCGTGCTACTGTAACTCGGGTTGTGGGTTCATTCAACACTCGAGTAAATGAAACATTTAATGGTAACGAAGCAAAGTGCGGCGTTGAGTTCCACCACTCAACACCTCCAGAATAAGTTCTCTCTGATTATCACGCTAACTGCGAGATATAGCGTGAGGCTATATAAAATTTGAAAGATATTTAACTAAAATAATACATTCATTCTTTTCATAATTTCACATTCATAATTGTTCTATTTATTTATGTTGTTTCCAGAACATCAGAACTAAAATATGTGTTGCAAGACGTAACGGAAAACGACATACCAACCGATTTATGTGAACGGATCAACGAAGAGATGCGATACGAGATGGTAAGGACATGTAAATATCAAGACCTGGAATCGTGCATTCTTTTTAAAATTAGGTTTCGTATAAGCAAAGGAATTACCACATTTCAGGCGGCAGAAAAATAAGATGCAGGAGGTTTAAATCTGAAACGTCGGTAACATCAGTCAAGTATTACGCGAGGATATTCAACGCATTAAAACAATTCTTCACTTTACAGGCCATAGCCGGCTCTAAATATAAAGGAAGATAAGAATTAACGGCCAAATCCACAGATTACATACAAAATAATAAAATCGATTTTCTACGTTTCGAAATGCCGATAGCGTTGACGTAAATTGTTCGGGTGATGATTACATTTAGCTATATATTTTATATTTTGTATATATTTTCTAGTATATTATTTATGTACCGATAATAAAAAAAATTTTTGGTTGTAACACATTGATGTTCATTTATTACCGTTTAATTTCACTGGAGCGAACTAAAAATTGCGTTATAAATTTAATGCAGTTAACATTTTTTATCTGTCGCTCGAGTAACATCTGGTGCGTAGCTTTAAACATTCGTACATACAGATTTTATTATAATAAAAAAAATAAAAAAACAAAAGCCACTCTGCGCTCTGCATTGCGCAACAACAGCTAATAAATATCTGGTGTTACGACGCGTATACGCGACTATAAAACCTTATCGCGGAAGGCTTGCAAATTGTATGAGTACAGAAATAGTCTTTATCCACTGCCAATAAATCTCGTGGCGGCGCGCGATAAATTAGACTCCAATTACTGACACTGCAAAAGCGCCCGAGGCGACACTAAAAAATCGGAGAGCAGCAACGACGCCGTAAACCCTCCCCCCAATCTCCATGTTGATGGCTTAAACCAATCTGATAAAGACTAATAGCCGGCTTAAAATATTTTACCGCAACTTTGAAAATAGAGCCCAGAGTAACTTATTTGTAAATACTATTCAATATTTATTTAATGTAATGTGTAATATTTAGTTTTTAAGGCCGTAAGATTCTGTGGTACAGTATTGTGGGGCAACATCTAACTTAGAGAGATATGGGTTCACTTCCTTTGTGAGAGAATTATTGTGTCATTTATTTTCAATTTCATGCTCTGATAAGGTGACGATGACTTCCGCAACTTTTGACCACAAATCATGTGAAAAATGGAGAGCAGAGTGTCTGGACACCAGGCTCTTTTGCCTCCCAGCTAATAGCACGTAATAAAATGTGAAGCTGTTTGTTTTTATTTAAAAACATTTTTTCTTTTATTTTGTAAGAATGATTGATGATGAAAAATGATTTCAGGATTTCCATTAAATACGTATAAATAAAATATAAATATATTAAATAATAAAATTTCAAAAACTCTTGAAATGCTTATGCAAAATGTGCTGTCGACATGCAAAACCATAGTTTTTCATTAAGCTGCGCACTGTGGAACTAATTTCATCTGTCAAAAAACCAAAAAAAAAATAAAACCCCGCCATGTCTTCTCTAATTAATCCAGCTCGACTATTAATTAGGCGAGTTTTTCTTCGTCGGAGCGCGGCTTAAGCCCGGGTCCCCCAGTAATTGCGATTCCGCTAACCGTAGCTCAAATATTTTTATTTTAACTTCAACTTATGGACAAAGAATTTGCCGCTCCAAAAGTTTGAACTGTGGTAACTTTTTGTGAAGATTTTTAAGTTTGCTCATTTCCTTAGTACCTACCAGATTTTAGCTATTAGCGTTGTTCTCAATCTTTTTTTTTGTAATAAAAGAAATTCGAAGATATATATATTTTAATCTAATCACCATATTGTACATATAACCGAAATAAAGTGCATGATTTATAATAATATTTCCTTTTGAAATAATTAATCAAATCAGCTTCACGCTGTATCCCGCACTCGGCAGGGTAGACAGAAAGAAACCTAGTGTTAAAACACTCCGTTCCCCACTTTCCACCGAGTTCTGGAGTCACTACGTATTGAGTGGCGGAACCCAACACCACGCTTCGCCTCGACATCAGAGTGAAGAAATGTAAACGCGACTACGTTTACAGTCACACTTTGTGCCCCTGCGCCACGACTGGCCTCTTCCTTTTATGAGGATGGATTTCCATTTGTGAGGATTTTTTTTCAAGGTTATATTGAAAACATTTATGTTTAAAAGAAAAGTAATTACAGGGTATCTGATTACATATAAATGTAATAAAAATGTAATCGATTCAGCTATTAGGGTTGGCGTCGCCGTTAATTTGCCAGAAGGCAAACAAAAAATCAATCAGAACGGATCACACCTGCTGAGGCAAAGCTTGATAGATGGCGGTTCACCTCAGTACAAATAATTCAATTTGGTTCGACCGCAGCAAGTTGTAGTAATTATAAATACTAATTCTACTAATTATTTTAAATAATGTAAATAGAATCTAGTCGTCAATGTCTGATTGTTTAGAGAATATTATTAACAACTCTTTTTATGTATCCTTTTTTTTGTGAAATTTGAATAAATATTGAACATAATATTTCAGTCTATGAAAGAAAATCAATGAAAAATTTAATGAACACTATATACCGCATAAGTAGAGATACTTACTTGCCTCCGAAAAATTTTAAGCTTTTTTTTTAAGTAATCTTAAGAAAAATAACTATATATTATTTATAGGTATATATAAAGTTATTTTTTTCTATGTAAATTAATTATCAATTTTCTAATGCATTTATTTAATTAAACTACTAACGTTAATATTTTATTTTTTAATCAAGTTGTTTAGTTTCTGAACACATTTTCATGCACGAAAATTCGGTATCGAACTTATTCATATTTCCTCCGCAGCCACCATATACAAATTTCTTACATTTCTTTTCGTTTATATCGTAATAATATCTGAAAAAAAAATCAATTATATTAAAATGAAGCTGTCATTACACAACAAGACAGTGTGCGTCCGACTGTAAACGCGACAGTTGTATATTCGACCCCCGCTCGAGGGAATGATTTATTTTCATTTTCCCGGAAAACGGCGTTGAGTCCAGCCACGCAATATCTGGAAAATGTAATTAATTATTTCATTTCCTAGTTTTGGTAAAAATGTGCGGCGTTATACCATATTTTAAAAAAAAGTTCTAAAGTGGGGAAAGAATAGTCCTAACACTAGGTTCCCTCTGTCTACTCTGTTATATGTGTGAGTTAAAAACTCACTACAGCGTAAAGTAAAAGAATAATCTTCCAATACTTTCCAAATACTTTATTTTTATAATTTACCCCTACCGCTCCCGACTGACATAAAATGTAACGATTTTGTTTTTTCTTTAATAATACCATAAGATTTCTTCGATACGTACTTCCATAGAGAAATTTCACTTCCAAAACTAAGTAAAAGACACTCACATATTAAACATTGCTAAACACATCCCCGTGTGAGGTTGCAAATTGCAGATATTTTTGTAATTTTTGTCGTCAGGTAATATTGACGAGCTGATCACACCTACGTTATAAAAATAAAATTTAACTTAACTTAGCTTCACGCTTTATCCCTAGCGGGGTAGTCAGAGAGAACGGAGCGCCAAACGCTACGGTAATTTATATTATAATATATTATAAAATTTATTTATATTATAATTTTGTTTAACATATTAAAAATAAAAAAAAATAAAAAAAACAGGCATGGTGACTGTAAACGCGACAGGTTGTGGATTCAATTCCCATACGAGGAAATTCAATATTTAACATTTTCATTCCTTCGTTCTTGTGTCAGGCAAAACGCGGCGTTGAATTCCGCCACGCAACAAGCAATTATCAGAGTATCTTAACATTAAGTTTCTGCCTACCCTGTTGTGTGTGGCTGATTTATTAACATTTTAAAGATGTACATATGACTCACTGGCTACCAAAGATGAAGATGTATTTAAAATACAAAAAAAATATATAATTTGTAGCATTTGTTTATATTTCAGGTCATACCAAAACAATAAATAATATGAGAATAAAATATTACCTTTACAAAGTTGTTCACAATCTTCTAGTGTTTCAAAATTATTTTCATTTCCATCACATTCACTGTAATTAAATTTCTTGCATTGATTCAAATGTAAATCATAATAATATCTGGAATAAATATAAATAAATCTTTATCATTCGTTTTAGCTAAAATATAATATTTTATTAACTTAAAAATTACGAAATTAGAAAGAAACTACATGGAACAGTCGTAGTGCCACATTAGATATTAACTGTTGAGTGGCAGAACCCTACACCTCATTTTGCCTGTCAGCGAGTAAATGAAAACATATTAAATATAGTCTTGAGCAGTTTTCAAGAGGTGCGGGTTGAAATCTCGGTATTTTAAGTTTTAATATGTTTTCAAAAAACAATGGTGTTGAGTTCTGCCACTCAACACACAATGAACCTCCAGAATTCGGCAGAAAGTGGGGAACGGAGTGTTTTAAAACTAGGTTCCCTCTGCCTACCCTGATACAGCGGGATACAGCGTGAAGCTGATTTTTTTTATTAAACGAATAATCACAATATTAGGAAATAAGTAAATTAAAAATATAATGTATTTATTTACTTTTGTACTGCATCTTTCCAATTACTAATCTTTGGTTGATATTGACACCACGTATCCCAATTGCTTAAGAAAGAATTTGCTAAAAAAAATACGATTTATTATATTCAACACTACTCTTAAAATTAAAAAATATCAGCTTAACTCTGCATCCCGCATACAGTAGGGTAACCAAGGGAACCTAGTGTTAAGACACTCTTTTTCCCATTTTTCACCCCATACTGGTATCGAGTGTTGAGCGGCGGAACCACGCTTTGCCTGAACACCAGAGTCAAGCAATGAATATATAAATTTAAAAAAATACTACATTTCAGAGATTGAACAACCAGTCGCTTTACAATCACCTATTTTTTTTTTTTTTTAAGAATAACTACTTTCATTTCTTTTAGTAATCTCTCTTTTTTTTGCAACTGGATAATTTTATTTTAGCTTCACGCTGTATCCCATATATAGCAGGGTAGGCAGAGGGAACTTGGGAACCTAGTGTTAAGACACTCCGTTCTTCCTTCCGTTTCCTACTTTCCGCCGAATTCTGTAGGGATTGCGTGTTGAGCTACTGAACGACTTCGACTCCGCTCCACGAGTGGCCTCAAAATTCTACTTGGAGTACTATTGGGTAGTGTCGCTAGTAAATATTTACTCTAACTATAGGCAAATTGAATTATTAAAACGTATTCGATTTCTTAGTACTTACATTTTTTTCGTCTAGCATAATTAGACCTGAGTATGTCTGGAGTACTCCAAGTTTCTTCATGTACGAAAATTCTTCTATACAGAGTGGTGGGCTTGGGAGACGTGCTGGGACGTATGGACGCGGTTGTTAAAGTGGTTTCTGAAGAACCACCACCGCTTATTATGTTGTATTTTAATATGATTAAATGTATTACAGTTCCTAGTATAAGCATTATATTAAATTTGAATGTGCTGTGTAAGTAAATCGATAAAATTTATGTAGGTACGTAAAAAATATTGTTTGTTTTCGAAATATTTATATCTTGCATGTATTTCATATTCAAGACTTCTACAATTTTTAAAATGTAATCGTAAATCTAGCTGTACAATTACTTTTTTTTTATTTTAACTTTAAAAAATAAAGTAAATTTAAAAAATATATATTCCTTTACTCTTACAATATAAAGTTCTGTCGTAATAAACACCAATATTTGGCTTATTACCGTATATTACCAACTCATCGCTGTTTGTGCATGGAAGATATATGGAAAATATTATTTAGACATAACTCAATACAATTATTTTTAATTTTTTGTCTGTCTGTATCTGTGCGCTTGTTCAAACTAATCTCAGAAACGGCTAAACCGATTTAAATTCAGTTTACACTATTGTATTTTGGCAAACTTGTGTTAACATTTGGTGTTTGTTTTAATTATATTTGTTCATAAATAAAAAAACATATATCAATATAAAGAATTGCATGCATAAGTGTTTTAATGATTAGGCTGAAACTTCAGTTATCAATGATAATGATATTAAATCACGAAATTAATTCAGATGTGAAAATAATTTATTGCGTTGTAAAAGCGGACGAAGCCGCAAATGGAGTTTTAGATGTAGGTACATATTTACTGTTTCTTATTATGCAAATCGAATCATGAAATTTATATTTTTTATACCTAAGTATTAAAAGAATACGAATAGTAGGTACGTATTTTTGTAGCCATATTATTTGAAGGTAAACCATATTTATGTAGTAGGTTATGTTGAGTCAACATAAATGCAAAGAAAAATAATGAAACCCTTTAACGACATATAATAACGTTGAAATCTGATATGTTAACTTCATCTGATAGTAAAAAACATTTGCCCATCCTGTCGAAATCTTATTTAGTGAAATAAAATATTCCTTTTTAGGATTCCGTACCTTTTAAGGCAAAAAGGAACGCTTATAAGATCACTTTGTTGTCCGTCTGTCTGTCTGTTTACTAAGAGCCTTTATTTCAGGAACGCTTGGAAATATCGAGTTGAAATTCAAACCATATACCTAGAATTGCGGCTCCATGATTTCCTGACAAAAAATATATTTCTACATTTACCTAAAAAAAGATATGGCCGCTTAGATTTCAAAAAACGCTTATTTCGACACTATAAAGGAAATAAAAATTAATAGGGTAGGTACTTTCGCTTAAACGAGAATTGTGAAATTTGACAGCTAGCATCTACAGGTAGTATTAGTTTTGGAAAAAGTGGTAAACTCCCAAACAATAATAACCGTAAATAACAAAAAACACGCATTCCTACACTATAAACTTCAGTACTTCCGATTAGCCTAGAAATATGAAGTCTGTCAGCTAGCATCTACAGGTAGTACTACTGTAGGGAAAAATTAAAACTATAGATTTGTAAGTAAATTGTAAAAAATAATAGCTTTAAAAGGAAGGCAAAATCTGATATTAAAGCCGCTAGTTTAATTGAGCTATCAGATGAAAGGGCTTTGGCTAAGCTAAGCCTGAATTTCAGAAAAAGCCCGAGGCCTCCAATTTTTGTACGGAACCCTCAGTGGGCGAGTCCGAGTCGCGCTTGTCCGGTTTTTAACTACTTAATTATTTCATTCTATATGCTTTGTCTGTGTGAACACAACGGAGTCGTCATCTATGTATCTATCTATTTTCAACTATAGTGGATAGTACTTAACTTAAGTAGTACCCAAATTATTATTATTAATAATAATAAAAAAATCTTTTATCTTTTGTTTTTCTCTTCAACTATACAATAAACAAATTCCATAGAAATAAATAGTTATAGTACAAAATTAATTGCTAGCCATAGTCATGAAAACGATCCTGGAAACAAGTATCTTTATGTAAAATTTTATAATGCTTAACGAGGCAGTTGCGTCATTAAGCGGATACAAACTACTTGAAAATATGGTTATTTTCTGAATGAGTTAATGTTTGAATGGAATTAACCTACTTTTTATGTGACTATTTGATATTTAACTAAATAAGTAATTACTCGCACAGAAAATCTAGTATGCTTATTAAATGTAACTATCCTATAAATGCACTGTATGGTGTTTTAGAGTTTCTTAAAGTTACCTTAAAAGTAAAAAACCGAACCCTTATAGAATCATTCATTTTTCGTCTGTAAAGACCATGTGAAGAGGTATCAAGCTGAAATCATTATCAAATATTCAGGTTTACGGTCTCTTGGAGCACAGATAAAATCAAGATTCTAAATCAAAAAATGATGTCAATCGAAAGTAGTTACCTATCTAAGGCTCTATCTAGTTTTACTTACGCAGTATTTAAAAAATCGAAGTGAATATATTTTTTATTGGTTTAACAATAATATACGCTTTTAAAAAATATAATTAAAATACACTACATTTTTTTACATTTTTAAAGTGTCATTCCACACTTAGGAAAGAAAAAAACTATTACGTCTAAATCTTTGAACGGATATGAATATATATTTTTTTAAATAACAGACTAGGTACCCTACATTAAGCGTAATAATAGATCATTCTAACCAAATCGTGCACTCCATTAGCCATCACCATAATGATTTCTCGGTCACGGCCGCACGATTGCATCGTTTTATCCGGAGGCAGATGGATGTTTGCTGATCTAATGGCATTTTCAATTTGCATTCAAATTCCTGGTCCGCATTGCTGGACTGCAATGCCGAATGCTCCAGTGCCCGAACGCTGGGCTAGAATGCTCCGGTGCCCCAATCGGATTAACACTAACGACGCACTATTCAGCTATGGTAATACAGCATTGGTGCTCGTTCTATCGTGAACTGCTGATAGAAATGTATTCTGAATTAAACATTTTGTTGCAAGTTTTCTCAAGTTTTCTATACTTCAATATGACTATTGTGTAGTGGCGCAGGGTACGTGGGCGCGACTGTAACGCGACGGTTGTTGGTTCGAACTCCACTCATTTCATTTTCATTTCTTTGCTCTACCGTCAAGGCAAAATTCAGTGAGTTCAATTTGACCTCAACGCGCAATATCTCGAAATATTTGGCGGAGAGTGGGGAACGGAGTGTTTTTACACTAGGTTACTAGGTGTGCAGAATACAACGTGAAGCTGAATTGATGTCATTTGATCATTTATTATATTATATAGCTGACTGAACTTAAAAAGAAATTTCAGAATCAAACAGCACAAATTGTTTCCTTTTGTTAAGAACTAGTGCTGCAATGTTATAGTAGAAAGAAGCATTATATATATATAAAAATATATATTTTTAACATGAAAAGCGTAAGAGATATTAAAATAATGAACACCTCGCCAGCATTACATTGTAGAGTGCATCGAACACAATAACCGGAGTCGGTATCTCTTTCCAATACATTAAAATATCTCTAAAGAGAAGTGAAATAATCCGCACAAACGGATAGCTGGGAACAAAGGAGGGAAGTACAAAATTAAAGTGTACCCCGACTGCAATATTAATTAGTAGGTACTAGGTATGCTTTTTTATAGTCTGGCCGAAGACGAGATTGCAACGGGGACAGGGGACGATTAATAATTATTTAATCTACCCTGCGGCTGCAGGAAAATTGCCTCTTCGATTTAGTGCAAAAGCCTTAATGAAGTTGTTCGTGAATAATATTTTGTTCGATATTTATTATAAAAGTTAAGTGGTGCTATTAAACTTAGATATTAAGGTAAGTATTAGGCTTGGGTCTACTGATACTAGTGTAACTTATTCGTGCTAAGTTTGTTGTAACTATTTATATAGATATGTCTCTACCACGTGTACAATATGCTTTATATTTGCTTTAATGAATCTTTGAATCAGCTTCACGCTTTATCCCGCACAGCAGGGTAAGCAGAGGGAACCTTGAGACACTCCGTTCCTCGATGTTTACGTCGAATTTTTCGAAGTATTGCGTGGTGAGTGGCGGAACTCAACGCTGGGCTGTTTGCTTTGATGCCAGAGGGAAGAAATGATGATATTAAGAAATAATAACTTATACTGTCTAGTGGGGATCGGTTCTTATATGAAATGTATTTTATAAGTCAGATTTGTATAAAATATCTTTGTATTTTAGTATAAAATTTAATATAGTACATAATGTAAATCACAAAAATATAGAAAAATTAAGGATGATGCCGAATTTTATATACAGACGTTACATTTATAGGCCTAACCATACACCCTACTGTGTGCGGAACACAGCGTGAAGGTGATTTGACTTTTTTTATTTTTATTTAGATGTCAAAGATTCAATAAAATACAAACTAAAGATTACAGATTTTATAAATACAAATCACAGTAACATACCTACCTAGATATTAACTAGGTACATGTTACCGTAGATTCACTTGAAATATAACTGTTCATATTCCCGATATTCCCTTATCACGTGATATTGGTTATATACCTATACGTATCGGTATTATATACGTATACAAGTGATTAATTTATATTTATAATATAAAAAAGTTAAAAAATATCTGTATGGTTATAAAACTATATATACATCAATATTAAAGGAACGAGAGTTGAAATGCCTGTGTAAAAATTCAATCACATCAAAAGCTTTACAAAGATTTCTAACAGCGAGGGCTTAAATGAAATTACAGCATTGTTTCGGCGCTGTTTACCAGCGCGTTTATACGTTGGTATTATACTTATCTACATTTTGGAATATTGTCAATATCATTTGTTTTGTTTATTTTATAGCACGAGAAATAAAGATATGAAATATTTTTCAACGACAAAAGATTTAGATATTTGTATAAAATTTTACGTTTCCAATTATAAGGAACGGTTCGCGTACTTTAGAAATGATTTAGTCAAATTTGCAATATCTATATGTTGCCAAATCAAGGATATCAGAATGTTGGCGTAAATAAATACATTTATAACCTAGCCATCCGACATCCGCTGACTATTTTAAACGAATAACAGATAAAGGGTTTAAAGTTAAGTGTTAAGTAGTCGCTTTAACTGCGTTTCACCTTAGGTAATGCGGGGCTCGCGACGCCCAGCCCCACCTCTCCCAGGAATATGATAACGGCACTAAGACATACACTACCCCAGGAGAGTACCAGTAACTCTGGTCTTAGGGAGGGCTTAAATTTCCGTTGTCTTAATAATATTGAAGGTCAGGACCTGATAATTATCTGGCTTCGTCTTGTCCGTATCTACCCATGCTATAGGCATGGGTAGATACGGACAAGGTCCTACTGGTCCCACAGTGGTAATGCAGAAACGGATCTGCTCATGGATCGGCGCATGGCTCATCGACGATAGGCTCCCACAGATCTTCTCCGCTGACGCTGATACTTGGCGATTTCGATGCGCACAATGCCGGTTGGCTTCGGTTACGCACCACCGATCACATAGGGAGGCCTACATTGTACACTGTAATGGCGAATGGATCTCAATTGGTTGTGTCGCCTACGCGACTCTCGGACGTGTATATGCCTTTGGGGTCTTCAGAACACTGCCTGGTACGGAGTGTCGTGCCCATTAAGCGTGGCAGTTACAGATCACCCGCAACTCGTCGTATTTGGCACTATAAGTCAGCAAATTTGGACGGGATGCGTACATTTTATTCATCTTATCCCTGGGGGTTTGCTTTTCTTCCGATGATCCTAGAACCTGTGCCGCTGCTGTTGCAGTACGTGGCATGGAACTTTATATTCCTAAGCTGTGGTGCACATCAGTGGCAAGTCACAGCCTTGGTTTGATACGATTTGCAACTTTGCTGCCTTTAGCAATCGTGAGGCATATCAAATCTAACTAAATTTATATTTTCATTTCTTCGCTCTGGTATCGAGGCAAAGCTCGGCTTTGAGTTCTGCCACTCAACACGCAATGTCTCCAGAATTTAGCAGAATGTTTCCAGGTCGCTACGACCTGTGTACCTTTAAAAAGCGCGTCTATCTCCACTTTAAAGGCCGCAATGCACCGCAGCTGCCTGAATTAAGCTGTTGACGATTGCGTAGATTTCATTTTAGAATTTTTCTTACTTTTGAATATTTTCTTCCTGAGCGAACAATGCGCATAACTTCAGAAACGTAACTTCAAGGTGTCCACGCCTTTGTGACCATTCTGTAAGCTTCGTAGGAATAAAAATATTGTTCATATACATCTAGCTTAGCTTTATTCCATATTCCGCTAATCGTTTTAATTTGAGGCATTGTGCGTTGAATAGTCGAAATTAATTCCGTTAAATTAAATTCTATCTTACGTAAAGAGGGAAAAATAATTCAAATGTAATTATCCACTTAGTCAAACCTATAACCATTACATTTGTAGTCAGATGATATATTACCGCACGAGTGCTTAATAATATGATATCAGGTATTCTGATATTTTTTCTATTTTTTCTAATTAATGAAATATCATTGATAATACGGATAATACGATACCATAAAATAATTGTATTTAACTGAGAAATAAAGTAAACCTGAATATATTAGTAATTATATTCTATGTCAAAAAAAACACAGATTGTTTATCATTTTGACATTTTTTTAAATGTCAACATCTGCATCTGATATCTTTGTCTATAGTTTATCTGTCAAGTTGCCGCAAAGTCGAACTATGATTATTTAGGTTTATATTTGTTATTCTGCAATAAATTTAAGATTTTATAATTTGACCATGAATTTATCAGAGGAAAACAGTTTTTCAAACGGCCTTTTATATGTTGGATTTAATCAGGACCAAGGTAAATAATGATGACATTGTTACATCTAGAAAGTAAAAACATGCAATTTTTGTTGTCTAACGACCGTCTGCACTACTGTTATTTGATATTTTTTGTGGCACAATTTTACAGGATGCTTCGCATGCGGAACAGAAAATGGCTTTAGAGTGTTCAATAGCGATCCGCTCAAGGAAAAAGAACGTCAAAATTTCGCAGAAGGTGGACTATCTTACGTAGAAATGTTATTTAGATGTAATTATATGGCACTAGTTGGCGGTGGTAAAACACCCGTATATCCGCCAAACAGAGTAATTATATGGGACGATCTTAAAAAAGATTCAGCTATTTCTTTAGATTTCAATAACCCTGTAAAAGCTGTAAAATTGAGAAGAGACAGGATAGTCGTCGTTTTGGGTAAGTTAATTATGATTAATATTTATGAATTTTGAGCGTAGCCAATAAGTTACTATATATTATTTGTTATTTCAGAAAATTTGATTAAAGTGTACACATTTACTGCACAACCGCAGCTGTTACATGTTTTTGAGACTTGTCCAAATACAAAAGGCCTTTGTGTTGTTTGTCCAAACAGTAATAATGCCCTACTTGCTTATCCAAGCCGCAAAACTGGGCATGTTCAGGTAATCAACTATTTTGATTATTCAGCCAAATTAATATTTCTAATCAAAAAAGAAACTCTAACAAAAAAACAAAGGAATTTCGATTCCACGTTTACAATATTATATTAAAAGCAACTACAAAAATGTAACAATTTTTTTTTAAAAGTACTGAATAGTCATTTTGCGAATTAAATGTTAGAAGAATAGTGTGAAAGTGTGCATAATGAATTTATATGCATTAGTATTATATTAACAAGGTTGTTGTGGCACAGTGGCAAAAATATTTTAATGTAAACACAGCTGTTGTGGGCTTGATTCCACACAAAGAAATTAATTATTATCATTCTGTCACACTGGTAACAAATTCCAGTGTTGAGTTCCACAACTCAGTATGCAATATTTTAAAAAATATAACAGAAAGTGGGGAGTGTAATATCTTAATAGAAAGCTTCATATATATTTTTACCCTACAGCTAAAGAAAATAGTAAACTCAAAACCTTGTTTACAGTTAGTAGAGTTAAGTAGTCATGCGGGAACTAGTACAGCGCCGGAAGGACATTTGATAGCGGCACACGAGGCTCCACTAAACTGCCTAGCACTTAATGTGGGTGGTACTAGACTAGCTACAGCCTCCACCAAAGGTACTCTCATAAGGGTTTTTGATACAAATACAGGACAAAAATTGGCCGAACTAAGGAGAGGTGCACATCAGGTACAATTCAATTAATTATTTATTTTATTCTTTTTTTAATTGTAGAGTACATTTTTTATGAAAGTATTTTTTAAATTTCTTTATTATTTTAACTTGTATATTCGAGGGCATTTTAGTAAAGTGAGACACCTTCTGATTAGATGTGGTGGATTAATTTAATTTTCCTGTTCTGACAGTCAAAGTTTTTGTTTCCCGCTCAGCCGCCAGCAGGTTAGGCAAAGGGAACCTGGGAACCTAGTGTGAAGACATTCCATTTTAATTAAGATATTTCATCACCTGCCATTTTCTACTGAAACTCAAGTAAATGTTAACTAATTTCATATAAGTAGCTTATTAATATGCATTTTTACTTTCCAGGCTACAATATACTGTATAAATTTTAACCACACTAGTACTAACTTATGTGTGACGTCAGACCATGGCACAGTACATATATTTAGTCTCGAAAATGAAAAACTAAACAAGCAATCGAGCCTAGCAACAGTTAATTTTCTACCCAAATATTTCTCAAGTAATTGGAGTTTCTGTAAATTTACAATACCCAACGGTCCCCCCTGTATTTGTGCATTTGGTGTTGATAAAAGTTCTATTATTGGTGAGTATAAAATTTGTAAATTATTTTTAGTTTTTAAAAACAACAACAAAAGTGATAAGCGTTGATTATTATTAAATATATTGATTTTAATTTAAAAAAATATAACACTAAAAAAAATCAACTGCTCATCCACAATCTCTTATTGATGAATTAAAGTTCAAAATTTGTAGTAGTTATTAAGAATTAAGTTAAGAAGAAGAATAACTACTACAAAATTATATACTACTGATTTCTAAAAAAAATTCAGCTCACAATACAATTATTATATATACATCAAAGACTTTGAGAAAAAAAGATCTAGTTGTATTTTAGGTACAAATTAAATTAAAAATATCACTTAGTATGTAATATTATATAAATTCAATAGTTTTGTTTATTTGCAAGTTTAAAAACAACAATTAGCTCTTACTTAATTGGGTTTTTTTAGTTTTTAGAAAACTAAAAGCATTTATCCCTATGTCTATATAACAACAATAACAATATATCCCATTAACACGTTATGATGAAACTTTTATCTTCATACAACAAAGATCAATACTATTGTTATTCACTGTTAATAGATTAGATAAATTCTTTGTTTTCTTTATCTAAATGGTTGTTATGTCAATAATATGAAAAATGTACTTACTTATATATATATTATTTCTTAGAATATTGATAGTTGAAGATATAAAAGCTATTATTTAAAAAAATATATCAGCTTCATGCTGTATTCTGCACGTTGCTGAGTTGAAATAGGGAAACTAGCTTTAAGACATTCTGAAGGCATTGCGTGTTGAGTGAGTATTGTCTATAAATATTTTTGTATCAAAATAATGAGGCAAGTCGTCCCGCACTGGCACAAACTGCAAACTCGAGAGGTTGTGGGTTCAATCCTCGACGGTGTGAAATATTTAATATTTACATTTCCTTGCTCTGGGTAATACAGCACTAAACACGCAATGAGAAATCGGCCGAGAGTGGTCAATGAAAGTTTCAAGGGGAGTGTCTTAACACTAGGTTCCCAGGTTCCAGTAGAAGAGTAAAAGTAACCTTGTTAAAAAACATTATTCCTTTCACAGTGATATGTGCTGACGGATCTTACTACAAATATAAGTTCAACGAAAAGGGCGAATGTACGAGAGATGTCTATGCTCAATTTCTAGAAACATCTGAAGACAGATAAAATAATGTGATATAATCGTTTAAAATTGGAATAAATTCAAATTGGCCAGAAGTTAGTACTAAAACTACCTTCTAATTTATATTGGTACTGTGTTATTAATATTAATATCGGCGTTAAATAAATAAAAATAATAAACTATTAATTAAAAACCAGTAAAATTTTAGCCAAATATTGTTTGTAAAGAAATTATAATTCTGTTGATATTGAAACCTAGTCTTAGATAAAGTATCTATATAGTAAACACACGATCGTTTTTTTTCATAAGTCTACCAATTTCATTTTACCATTTCGATATATAATAGGGAATAAATAAATAATTCCTTTTTTTATCTATTTATATATTTTGTATGAACTATAAAAGGCAATAATATTTGATACTATGTTTTTAATGTTTAGTATTGTAAAGCATATTATTGTATGTTATAAAGGTTAGAGGCTATTTAGATTTATTTATAGAAAATTTCTAACACAGTAACAATATTAATAAAATAGGGTGTGTCGAGATGAGATAATCTGTATGTTTGATTGGATGTATGTATGTATTTATATATTTATACATTGTTCCCTAATATCTGTGAAACTTATCGAGTAGATTCTTAGAAAGCTTATCATGATTTTTTTACAACATAAAGTTGCGTCACTTTCTTTTTAATTTTTATTGATAATTTCTAGATGTAAAGTAAATACAAGTGCCTCAAATTTCTATATAAATGTAGGTAATTATAAAACGCGTGTTGTTTTTTTCATTGTTCTATATTTAAGTAATATTGCAATACAGCTAGACTCCTACAAGAGGTTTGCACAAATTTATAAAATAATCTTATGATACATGAAAACAAATATAAATTGAACTTGAAATTAATTAGAAAAATTCAAAAATTAATAATAAATGAATTATCCATCTCTCCAATTATCCAGATCTTACTGTTTGGAACTTGGTAACTTTCAACTTTAATTGTTTAAAAGAGTGTCAAATTATATTATAATTATTGAATTATTGATTTTTAAACTAGCTATTCCAACATAAATACAATTATATGATAAAATCTTGGTAAAACATAATTACCATAACATTTTAAATGAGATTCTTTAAACGGATTAATCACGTATCTACCACTTTGCAGCAGTCTGTAGTTCACGGATAGAATCAACCTGAGAAAATTATAATACTACATACAGTCGATAAAACCGTTTAAAAGTTTCATTTATAACTTATAACATTTGCGAGAATCAAAGATCTTATTAAAATATAATCATATCAATAGTAAATAAATTTTTTTATTTTTTATTATGAAAAATATGAATAAACTAGGAGTAAAATCCAAGCCTTCTACACAGAGCTTGTGAATGAAACTTTATGATGTAAGAAACTCATGGCTATTAATAATTACTACTATATTATTATTATTTGTTGTAAATGCCTACATTAAATATTTTTTAAAGATCTCAAAAAAAAATTACGTGTTGATTTTAATTGGAATATTCTATACATTTAACTTGTTATTTATAAATTAGATAGAATTTGCGAGAAAAATGTTTTTTAATTGTATATAATTGTTGTCCATTGAAGCTTTTGCAAGAGTTTTCCTTTTTGCCTTAGATTAGACTGCGAGGATCAAATGAATGGCGTTGTATACATTTTTACTGTTTATATTATATTTATTATTGATTATTAGAGACTGTCAGCTAAATAGCGTTTAATTGTACGAGATCGTTGTAGATTCGATTCGCGCTCGGGGGAATTATTTTCATTTCCTTGCTCTGTCATGAAGTCAATACGCGGCGTTGTGTTCCGCCATTCAACGTGTAATGTGTCGGAAATTGGATGGTAAGTGGAGAACCAAATATATTGTCACTGGATTCCCTCCGCCTATCCTGCTATATGCAAGATACAGCGTGAAACTATACAAAATATTGGTTATTATTTTTTACTCGAAAGACACATATAGTTATGTTATGTTAGTATTATAATAAGTTACTAGTTTAGTGTTGCACTCACAAAAAATACCATTAATTTAAATAGTTTACCAATTTCGTTCAAATAAGTATGTTTTATGAATATTTTGTTTATAATCTGTATTCTTTTTTCAATTTCTTTGTTTTTTTTCGATTTACAGACAAACATACAGCATGTTTTACAATTATTTTTTTATGATTTTTAAATATGCAATGACGTATTGTAATAATGAATTTGTAATAAATAATAGTAAGTATTTTATATTAGAAAAATGTCTTGTTATTTTACCTAAATCTACAAGTTTAAGTGACATGAACATAGGTGATCGTTTTGGAAATTAACGCCGCACTTCGTCTTAGAACAGAGAAACAATAATACAACATATGAATTTTTTTTTAGATAAATCTTGTACTTTATAAGATTTATGAAAGATATAAATAAAATTATTATTAAAGTTAAATGAATGTTTTAATCCTATCTCTTTAATACATCTATAAATGTGTCTCTTGGTATTTTAATATTGGCAACGCTTCTCATTTTCTTTTTTCCTTCCGCTTGCTGCTTCAATAACTTCTTTCTGCGCGTCACATCTCCACCATACTGAAATTAAAAATGGTTTGGAAACTATAAATAAATTATAAGTAAAAAAAGAGAAGAACGTTAATTGTGTTATCTTTATTAAATATATTGTTTACACACAAAGACAAAACATAAATTATTCACGAGACCTTTATTTTTAAGCCTCCGAATTTTCCAAAAAGTGGGGAACGTAAGTACGAGTATGTTAAAAGGAACGGAGTGTCTTAACACTAATAACCTGGTTCCCTGTTCGCATATTCGGGATACAGATTGAAGACAAAAAAAAAGTATATAGAAAATGCATACCAATTTTGCAGTAACATCTTTACGATACGCCTTTATTGTTTCTCGAGAATAAACTTTTCCTGACACTACTGCTTGTATTGCCACCTAAAAATAATTATTAACATAAATATTTTCCATTTATTTAAAACTAGTGCGGATAAAACCACGTGGTTAAATAGAAATAACTAAGAAAGTTATACCATAATTGGAAATTCTTGTGTTTTTTTGTCAATTGTTTTTTATAATAATTGAATAGAAAAGATATACTTAAATTATATACATAAACTAAACTAGCTTCATGCTTTATAGCGGGGTAGTCAGAGAGAACGGAGCGCCAAACGCTACGGTCTCTACATACC